>PNEQ01056037.1:0-20979 GCA_003012365.1 Medauroidea extradentata
TAAAATCACAAAGTACATCGGGGCACGAACATTAAGCTTGTGGATGACAAGGGCAGCACTTTACTACAAACAGTTTATAAAAATGAGAAAAAACTAGGCCTGCACAAACCTAAAGTAACAGATACTATGTCTGAACGCTGTGAATAAAGGAAACAATTACTAAAGACTAGCCCATCAAACTTGAGGACTGAAATATTTATAGTGGTGAAGTTTCGTCACTACGGACCCAGGGCTTACTATGTTGATGGCATGGAAGGCAAAGATATTCAAGGAGGTTTCTGCAGTGAAGAAATTCAAGTTACCAAGAATCCAAACACATGTTTAGTCGAGAAGGTTTTGAAGAGTAAAGGAAATAAAGTATTAGTGTGTTGGCTTGGGTTCGATGTAAGGCATTACAGTTGGATTTGCAAATCGTTCATTACATTTAATTAATGTAAAGTACTCTTTCTTGTTTATAAAGGAATTAATAAATATTTTTGAAGTGAATTTCATTACAATTATTAATAAGAAATGGACCTTTATTGGGAATGTTAGGTCTGTGATGGCTGTGCACATAAACTTTGAACATGTTAGATATTGAGTTGATAATTTTGTTGGGTTATGGCATGTAACTGTATTCGACATCGTGTCTGCAGGGTGCTGGACTGTCCCGGGTGTCTGATGAGCTGGGACATTAAACTCGAAGATGGGCAACTCTTCTCGCACTTCACTGCGACCCTTGAGCACATGCTCACCCCCTTCCCTCCAGGTAGTGGCTCGCTCGCACGTGGAGGCCTGCGCATCACTAGGATGACTTGATGGTACCTGTGGTCAGTCCTGAGGTGCTGACATATTTATGAACACTTGAAGGGAGGAGGGTGGGTTTGTAACACACTGGTTGGAGAGTAGGGGGTGCATACTGGGAGACTAGCAAGGAGTAGTCTCTCCTGGTCTCTTAGGGCTTCGGTTTGCAGTAGGAGGTTGAGTGTAATACATGTGTGTGGGACAGCAGCGGCGACGAAATGCTCGACGAACTGTACAATACTGTCATTGCATGGACTTCTCAAGAAACATCAGTCTCATCACTACCACCACCACCACCACCACCACTGATTCGTCTACATCAGCGCACCTGTGAACATGAGTATGAGGAAACGATGGTTTGATTTATTGAGTCAGCTAAGTGGCCTGCTGTCTTCTCCAGGACTCCCCACAAAAAAGGCCAACAATAGAGCATCCTGTGATCGTCGTGGCACCTTTAGTGCCTGTGGTGGAAGAGAGGAGGACGACGATGACGAGAAGGCTCTGTCCTCCCTGATGGATAAGGTGAGAGACAGAACGACGACGGTGATGAGGAGGAGATAGCTAGTTTATCATGCCTAATCTCAGAATGACTCCAGCATCAAGAGAGGAATTGGTCCCCATTTGGATTTATGGAGGATCCTCGACACAGCAAAGGTACATACCCTTCATTCTATTGAAGGGTCAGCATGAGAGAAGTCGTGTCCAGCGAGATATATTACAGCATCATGGCTAGAGTATCAGCTTTGCAAATATTTTTTGTTTCACCACCACTACTTATAATTCGCATCTAAATGTGCTTTTCATGGGTAGCCTCTGAGGAGGGGGTAACATGGCGTGTTGAAGAGTGAGCATGCATAAACTGGAGAGACAGATGTGTATGCAGTTGTGGGGCTGATGTGTAGCTATGTGCGCAGCTGCGTACATATGGTGATATGTTTACAGAGGTGTAGAGTTTTGTGTATAGGGTGAGGGAAATTTCCAATGCCTTCAGTGTATATGCTTCTGGTGGTTGGAAGATATGGATGGGAAGATGATGATTGTGTCTGCAGTACAAATAGTGGTGCCTGTGGAAATTCATGCATTGTTGTGTACTGTGTATATAGTGTATAGTGTATATAGTGTTTTATTGTGTTGTGTATATAGTGTTTTAAGATTTTAAATAAATTAGATTTTTAAAACTTACAGTGCGTGTCTTGAGAGACATTATTCGCCTGTCATAACTTTTCTTAAAGAGCATCAGATGCAACAGTCCTTGTACACTTAATCAGTGATTACATAGAACACAATTACATTATACTATAAAAGGTTTTTAATACTGAAATGATTATGATTGATGGTGGTGATGTGGTGATGATATTAAATGCTTGTGAAGACTTGTCAATCTCGCTGCCTGTAGGCATGCATAAAAAAATAATAATATTGGTGATAGAGGCGAGAGTCCTGCCTATGGTACATTACACATCGCCCTTAAATGTATATGTATACATGTGGAGTAGAAACAAGTGAGTAAATAGGAAATAAAAATGGCGACTCAAAGTAGCGCCTCTGGTGGTCATTCCTAGAACTAAATATAATAATATATTATTTTGGTGGGGGGGGGTAGAATTTTAGGGTGGGAGAATTCATTCCAAGATGGCGGATGGTTTAAAAATTATTTTTTGCAATTTTTTTTAATTTTTGGGAAATTTTGGAAAATTTTGAAAGTGACGTAATCCAAGATGGCGACCAGAAACAAGATGGCGGCAGGGGAAACAAGATGGCCGCCGGAAACAAGATGGTAGCAGTGACGTCATCCAAGATGGCGGAAGTGGCACCACGGCACCACAGCCTCTAGCCTCTGCCCCAGTATCGGCCAAACCTATCTACTCTGGTGGAGTTATTCTTGTAGAGTTAAAGCATGTTAGAAACTGCTATCTCCTCTGTCATGTAAAGCGCATTTGAATGGTTTGGAGGGCATTGTTAGTAATATTTATAATTTATTTACTACACTATGCGCACGCACACACACACCTACCCTACACACACACCTACCCTACACACACACACACACACACACACACACACACACACATATATATATATATATATATATATATATATATATATATATATATATATATATATATATATATATATATATATATATACAGGATAGGGCTGAATTCGACCGACAAACTTCGGGAGGTGATTCCTTATGAGAAATCAAGTAGGAAAGAAACAGAACACTTTGTACCTAAAACTAATATTAAGGGCGGTAAGAGCTCTTAATCACTGAAAATTTAAAGTGTATTTTTGTAAAATAGTGGAAATTAAGATGAATTTAATAATTACAGTTTTAGCATTGTTACGCTATGATATTTGAAAGAACTGTGCAATGGGAGTGCATGACTGGGAAACAAGAAACTGAATCCAGTCTTGTTACGTTATTCAACAAAATTCCTCCATTCTTGTCAAAGAGCGAGGTGGTGCAAGTATATCACGTTGCAGGTATCTACGGGTTCGATTCCCGACTCCGCCCATCTTTGTTCCTGTTTACCATGGTTTTCCGAAATCACTCCAGCCGAATGACGGGTTGAATCCCTTGATGTTGGTCATGGCCGATTCATTTCCCGGTTCTCTGAAATAGTCAGTTCTTTGTGTTACTGTATCTAACGATCTTAGATGTTGATGAGAAGTTAGGCCTTCATTCTCTCGCATCCCTCAGTCATAGCAATTGATATGATAGTAAGAACTATCTTACTGCAGCCCACTCTTTTTTACAAATTTTACACGATAGTAGCTGGTCCTACGCATTTACAACAAGGCGACCATTTTTACTTCTGACGTGCTTCTCTAGTAGAAACCAGCATTAAAAATTCGTAATTCCTGATGGTAGAAAAGTAGCATGTAATAAAAGGATTAGCCGCCCAAGTATTTTGTTTTAAGGTGCAAGGTATTTATGTGATTCTAATGTGTATTTCAAGGTCCCGGTGGCATACTCAACTTTTCATTTTTAAATGCCTCTTCACTACCATAATTTTACAAAAAATTATTTTAAATTTTCCATGGTTAAAGGCTCATACCGCCCTTAATATTAGGTTTAGGTACAAAGTGTCCCATATATTTTCTACTTGATTTTTCATAAGGAATCACCTCACGAAGTTTGTCGGCCATATTCAGCCCCACCCTGTGTACACACACACCTATATATGTTTGTATACACACATGAACAACACACACACACACACACACACACACACACACACATATATATATATATATATATATATATATATATATATATATATATATATATATAGAGAGAGAGAGAGAGAGATACACTCAAAATTACTCGGTTGCCATCCACACTTCGTACACAGGCTTTGCAGGATTGCTACATCCAGAATGTTTAAAATGGAACACATATAATACATTCTGAGTTACAAGGCTAGATACGTGTTTTATTGTCGGAGCCTCAGTATTGGACTTCTGACAGCAGTTATAATTTTCACTGATTTTAGTCACAAATCCATTTTCCCTTGGTGTTATACTTTTATGGTTACATGTTGCTACGTGTCTGGGTCGCCTGTCATGGAATTTACTGGTCAATGCTTGGCTCCCCAAATGTACATTTATTCACACAGTAGGTTTGCTTACCTTCTTGCGAAGTATCTCCAGCTTCTTGTGTATTTCCGCTGCTTGATAATCTGAGCAAGACCTCTTATTTACCAGTTCCTCCTCCTGAAAATGTACGTTCGGTAGTTTATTGTGCAGTTCCTAACGTCAATGTTATGGTATTAGCTTCTACATGCATTTATCCACACATATTTTGAGTACGTTATTCAGTACTAAATTTTAAGTTACATGTCTGTATGCCTGTAATGTTGCATAAAACATTATCTACAAAGTATCAATTTATATATATACACACATACATTTAATTTATATAAAATGCTATGAATTGAATGTTCCCACTACTTGCTGACATGAGAGTTTTCAGCAGATAGAGCATGCGATTCAAATTTAATACTGAACACCAGGAAATTACAAATACAACGTGTAACTTTTGCATCTCACTATTGATTTTCAAGACAGTTTGACTATTAAGAAAATTATTTTGGTATCTCTGCTATTCATAGGCCTAAGTAAATTCCCAATAGAAGATAGTATTCTAGCGAAAAAAAAAAATAATAATCTTGCATCACAGTGCTCCACAACAAATTCTACTGCAAGAACACGTTGAAAAACATAAAAATATGTCTTCGAAACTAATAAAAATATCTGAACCATCGTTTTAACAAAAGTAGTTGGAAAGTGTTCTAATACATTACCGGTATTAACTTTACACAAAATAAGGCAACTTACATAATTTAAGCGGGTACGAAATTTTGCTTATCAATGAAATTAGGTTCAGAGTAGGTATAACGCTAAACTTTCTAAACGGAATTTGCAAGTATAATAAATATATTGTAGTTTTATCAAGGAAAACGTTAAGTTGTAACAATTCTTTAAACAGTTGCTGTACCACGCTTAAAATCGGCCAGAGAAACGCGTGTCATCTCAGGCGAGATCATATCACCACGTCGATAAATCTTACTTACTGCGGCCCTTGTGTCATACTGGAAGGATGTTGGATGCCTACAAATATGTTTAAATTGAACACGATTTAGCTAACTTTCAAGAAAACTTGGGAATTCGTGAGTATATTTCCTAGGGGCAGTTCTGTTTACCTCACCCATACACTCCACTGTATTTTCACCCTCACGAACGCTATAAACCTCAAGGTCACCAAAACCTCTTGACTGTACTACAGCTAATTTCTCCCATATCCTCTTATAGAATATCCAGGAGCTTCCAGTCACCCACATGGCGATTGGCTGAGAAACGCTTCTCCAGAGCATTTAACTTGTCATTGGTATAGCATATTACACTCACCCTCACGGCCAGCACCTCAAAGCCTTCTTCTGTGGTACCAAAGCAATCATTCAGCTGGTGTACCTGCCCACAGAAACCCACACACTTTTATAGTAATTCAACACGACAGTTGAAAGTGTTATTATTAATAATGCACTTCTCACAACACTCGCGAAAACGTATCAAATTATTGCAGTTGCTAATTACGGCCCATGCTGTCAAGTTGATCCTTAAGATTTTAGGGAAATCATTCGTTACGCTTTTTTAATTTACTACTCGGCCAGTTACATGCTTCTGACTTGGGCGATATACAACATTTTGAGCCTACTACTGCACCTGTCGAATATTTGTTACTATTTATTGGAATCGTGATTTTGTCAGCTAAAGATCTTTGAAATCGTATTTTCAATGAGAAGTTGAAAAATTAAAAACAAAAAAAATTAAAACCGCGAACAAGAAGAAAAATATATAATTAAAGTTACATTTGTCATATATGTATATAGTAGGTATATTCTAGGTTCAGAATAACCCCTCTCTTCGTATCTCATCATCACAGTATAGGCGTACGTAGATAGTTAAGTCGTAAAGACATATATAAATATAGATATTTTCTAAATATATAATATAAATAAGTTTTATAAGCTTGAGACTATACGTTTATGTGACCATTCATAGTTTTGTGGCTTCGTTTGCAATGAATTATGCTCCTGTACAACGAATAGTGCCTCAAGCTATTAAAATTTGTATGAGCCTATATTTTATATTTTGAAAATATCTATTTATGCACGTCCATAGACCTTACCTATCTTCGTACGCCTATATTACGATGATGAGATACTAAGAGAGAGGTTATTCTGAACATAGAGATATATCTACTGTATACATATGTGACATATGTAACTTAAATTTATTTATTTTTTTACTTTTTAGTTCAAATTTTAAAAATAAGCTTGTTTTCAAATTAATTTTTAGTTTTAATTTAGTTTTTTACTTTTTAGTCTTAAATATTTGGAACTTATTTATTATTTATTGACTTGTCGGAGTAGTTTATACACGTACAAGTTCACTTGTTCATAAAAAATTACTGTGAAATTATAGTTTTTACTTTTTAGTGTACATAATAATGCGTTGTCACCGAAATTACATAAGTATGCCAAATTTCAGCCCAATCGGATACCAGAAAATACTGTTGAAAAATGGTCTACAAATTTTAAAACCGACAACTTACTTACTCACTCAGCTCAATTGGATACCAGCAAGTAGTTGAAAAATGAGCTGCAAATTTTTAAAAGCGCAACTTACATACATACGAACATTGCGAGCAACCTAATATTCGTTATTTGTTGCAGAAATTGGGCGTATATTTCCTTTTAAGTTCTACGCGTTTCGATCTTGTGCTACTTCTGCTCTTGACACTGGATTCATATAGAAAATATTGGGCTCAAAATGTAACACATTAAAAATATAATCATATTATCTTCTTATACTGGGTTCATTATTAGGTTCGTCGCGTCACTGGAATTAAATGACACGTACGATGACAGGTAATTATTTATTTCCAAGAGCGCAGCCTACCTGCGTGTTAGAGGCTCAGAAACGACGGAGACGTAAGGGCGATCTTAAAGCGTGCATCAAATGCCGCATCGCCTCAACGAGCCAAGCTCTGCAATAGCATGCAAGGTTCCCGCCGAGCGGTTTTTACTATGGGTCACTACGCGGTGACAACGTAACTGTACTAAGTTCAGTGCACATCGCAATCTGAGTTTCATGTACACCCTGTTAGTACATTTTTGGAAGTACGGTCTGAAAAAGCCGTTTTAAGCCATGTCAGAGGGCTTATAAACGGTGTTTTTAATGAGCATGTGGTGTCTAACAATGAGGTTCCGACCTTGTCTGAAGTTTGTTATCTTTTCGTACGTTGGCACAATGCTGGGTACTCGTGGGTACGAACTACGAACACACAGCAACGTGTTTGAAGCGTGAGATAGGCGGCCGTCTTAACGGGCCTTTTAGGGTTCCTATCTCTACCTGCGCTTGAAACGCACTGCAGCGAGGTACAAGTAATCATATTTGGAAGAAACACCTCAACGCGCATTACGTTTGTACATCTATGAAAATAAAACACATTTCAAACAATGTTCCTATCAGTTTAAAAATTAGGATGGCTTATTGGAAACACGTGTTTCAAGACTCTCAAAATGGTTAAAAACAACAATTTTACACTGCCGTATCTTGGAAAATTTCAACCGAGTTCTAAACACAATAATTGAAATAAGCTCTGGAATATTAACCTTAAGAATCGCATATAAAATAATACGGTCACCGCTTAAACTCCCATAGGAAAATGAATAATAGTAAAGCTCTGCGCGCCAGTTGCTGGGTTTGCGTATAGAGGCGATAATGCATTACATATGCCGACTGACGTCACTCTTAATGCTCCATCGGTTTTGTGCCTCGCATACCCCAACACAATCTACTTAGATAAGAACCTTAACTGGAGTGGTTTTAGCCATCTAAAGTACACAACCGAAGAATCAATAAGGTTTATAGCGGTGCCCGCACTTAGTTTAGTTACACTTACGTTAGTAGGTCCATACACACCTCCTTAGTCTTGTATTTCGCCCTGCAACCTTCCGTCGCTACTGAAAGTACTAAAAGAGATAGCATCAGCATTCTGGTCCAGGAATGGGTCATGGCTGGTTGTCACCTTAAATGAAAACATATAGGAGACATCTGATTCTATTCCTTAGTACTTACTATTATGTGTATTAATATTCTAGAAAGTGAGTGTTCCTTACGTGCTTTATGTACTGTACAATTTCATGATTTCATTTTTCCATCAGGCTGTGCAGTATGTATTCACCAATATTAATAACTACAAACTTTCTGCAAAACTTCCATAGTATCTAGGTTGTGCAATGTTGGTAGGCGTTGCGAGCTGAAGTAGAAACGGGCTGAGAATTTACTTTAGAGATAATTAAAACCTTCTTAAACAGTAAGTCTATCGATTCCTCTTTGATAATCTCAGTTGACACCGAAAAAGTTACAGTAACAATGCTAATTACAAAATGTTAGCTACAAAACTGTAATCAACAAATTCTAAGCTATGGTGAACTATTTACAGCAATGTTGATAGCAAAAGTGCTATTAACATTGCTGAAAATACCAATTTTACAACAAAGTTGTAAGAATGATGAATGGATGTTTAGTTTAGCTCTTTAATTTTGCAGTGGTTTCGAAAACATATATTTTTTAACGCAAGTTAATACACATATCAAAAATTCATTCTCATAGTTTTCACACTTATATATCATCGTTTGTATCTGAATTTTTCTGTTGCAATACACCAAATGGATTTTTAGATTCTTGCCCCTGAAATATCACATATTCTGTTGTCAAAATAAGCCAAAATTAAGCAGAATAATTTTTGCTAGTAAACGGTACACTATAGAAAAAAAGCTCTGACAAACTTGTGTATCGTATGACTGTACACAGTCTGAAATTTTTTCAAAGAATTTGGTTTAAAAATTTTGAGTTATTTGCAATTGTTTGAAATAAACAAAAGATCATGGCCTTAATAACAATGTTGATAACAAACATACCTATAACATTGCCGATAAAATTGGTAGTTAACATTTGCTACCAACATCCTTTGATCTAGACCACCCTAGAACATGTCGGACAATAATGTCATCAACAGTGTTGGTGAGAAAGTTGTTAACGCGTTTCTAAAATTCATAACTTTTGTTGCTAGTAAAGAGTTTCAACATAAGATTAGTAATAAATATTGTTAACATTTTTTATAAATTTTAATAAATTTTAACAAAGTTTATAACATAATGTTTACAGCAATGTTGATAACATGATGATGTCAACAATTTCCAAGCATTTTTACAACATGGTTAATAACTTGGTTGAAAAACTGTGTTATTAGCAATATTATAGTTGGTGCAAACTAGGCTTAACTGAATGCTATTTTTATACTATGTCATCGTTAGTTCATCACTTCACTCGCTATTCAATATCTGTTCAAACAAGATTTCAAACGATAGCTGATGGCATACGTCAAAATGGCTTGAACCATAACTAAAACTTGCCCTGGCAAATCGCAGCAAGTTCATGAACCATTGTCTTGCTTCAAGTTTGACTCAGCCTTTCAATCTGTTTCCTAAAGCTATCTGCAAGCTCGTTTACCAGTCACACTCAACTTACCACAAGAATGAAATCAAACATGGCTCTTTGCCCAAGGTAGAAACTGACACTAGAAATAAAAATTAATTTGTGCACTAAATGAGCTTACAAGGATCACTAGACGACTCGCATTTGCACAACGATTCCAAACATGGAATTTAAAGATCTTGAAGAGATTTACTTACAAGTATTCGGTGCCTTGCATGCAGAGCCAACGAAGCCCTTGATGTACATGACTCATATGACTGGGTAGTAATTAACTCCAGCGCTTCCCCTTTATGGCTTAATTATTTGTTTCAACTTTTGAAAAATATACTTATTTTAGTCTTTTATATTATATCATCCAATATCTGTAGAATTTAAGACCATGAATTAGGGTAACCGTACAACAAAAAATTATGTATATGTGTATATATATAGTGTTAAGGATGGTTCCAGTGCGAAAAATCATAATTTCATATTTGTATGAAAAGTGTTAGTTTTATAGACGTTACTCGGGAGTACATTATCCTCTTGCGAACATAATTTAGCTCAACCAGTTTTCCCATAATGACATTTCAAAGTCAAAATTTGCAAGATTTACTTCTTATAAATCGCTAAAACCAATCGACATAACTAAATTAAAACTTTCAGTCTGCAACTACATGTCACATGCTACTGTTTGAGACATGTTTTAAAATCAATAGCAAAATATTTTTGTACTTAAAAAAATCGGTAAAAGAGGCAACAATTCTAAATTTCTGTTTTTTTTAGTACAAAAAATTATTTTCTAATGAATTTTAAATCATATTAAGCAATACTGTTTGAGACATGTTTTAAAATCCATAGCAAAATATTTTTGTACTTAAAAAAATCGGTAAAAGGGGCAACAATACTAAATTTCTGCTTTTTTTAGTACAAAAAATTATTTTCTAATGAATTTTAAATCATATTAAGCAATTACCCTAGGCATGTAGATTCAGTGTGAATTTTTTAAATTTTATTATGTTAATTGGTTTTTGCGGCTTATAAGAACTTAAAACAGCAAATTTTGACTTTGAAATGTCATTATGGGAAAACTGGTTGAACTTATTTTGTAAGAGGAGAATCTACTGTCTAGTTATGTCTACGAAACAGTCACTATTACATACAAATGTAAAATTAGGATTTTTCTTCACTTGAACACCCTTAAACAACAGAATTACTGTCCGAGATAACTCGTGTGAATCAAGACACGAACATGAATAATAACTAGCTACTTCCTAGCACAAGAAGAATATTGTAAACAAACGTCAGGGAATTGGCTAGCCTTAAATACTACGTATCCATGGATCCTTTGGATGAAAACAATTAGGAAAACGTCGTGTAAGGCAAACATTTTCCTTAATGTCATTATCCAGCGTTTTCCATTACTTTCACTATAATTAATTTGTAATTTCTAAACGATAGCATACATCGAAAAACTGGGCAGTTTTTTGTTAAGTTTGTTTTACTACGTAGTATTATTTTTTCTAGAAAATAATTATAAACATTTGGCTAATAAATTCCATTAACGGGAATTTCCTTAATTGCGAAATTAGCTGAAACCATTATATATTTTGTCCTGAAAAAATATTTAACATAAAATAACACGGTTTTTAACAAAACTGTGCACAATTTTTTTTTATATCTGCTTTGTTTAGGAATGAAAAAATAATTTTCGTAAAGCAGTAGAATCTGTGGATCATTTGCTTTAAGATTATTATTCTAATTTGCTGATATAGTGCCAGTGTCAAAATACTATCGCGTCTGTATTTTACAAGGTTAGAGAAAGCGAAGGACACACACACACACACACACACACACACACACACACACACACATATATATATATATATATATATATATATATATATATATATATATATATATATATACACACACATTAGAAAACACTTCAATTAATTTATACAAAATATTTTTTTTGCATACATGACTTGAGGCTTTATTATCGTGGCAAGGGAATTTTTCTCAACTAATATTTTTTACATAAAGGGCATGTCAAAGTTGACATTTCTAAATGAGTTGTAGACGATAAACGCTGGACCACCGAATAAATGAAATCACTCTGAAAGTAAATGTGATGAAATTCATAAATAAACAAATTAATTAATAAAATGATATAATTATGTGTTTATATATTCGTGTTTTGTATATTACATAATACATGTATGTATTTTTGTATATATAAAATATCTGAAAATTGCAAAATTTTCTTTAAATTCTTCACATTTTTAATGCAAAAAAATATTTGTGGATTTAAATCCATTTCTTGTAGAATTACTCTGTATACAATATTATTACGAATTGATTTACTATGCAGTGCCGTTTTCGTTTTTTGCATAGCCCCGAGATATGGAAGTTATAAATTTGAACACGTTATTTTGTAATATTTAAATTTATTTTTAACAATGAAAATTAATTATCAACTAAAGAAGTATTTTGGTCATACTCATAAGTAGAGCCACGATTTTATGGCGAAAAGATTTTTGCAACATTTGGTTTCGATGCGTCATGTGCACACCTGCAGCTCTGCCACATCGTCTGTGGTTGGATGATTTTACTCTCACTGGCCTTGGCAAATCATAGACGTACAGACTCACAATAATCTTATTCTGATTGGTGCAGTCAAATGAGAAACGTGTCTGAACAAAGACACGCTGCCAATAACCTTGAAACAGAACTGCCGATGTGCACGAGAGACACTGAAACAAAGTGGGGCAAAATTCTTTTCGCGACAAAATCGTGGCCCTAGTCATAAGCCATTGAAATCACTGCAATGACGTATGTCCAAAATACTTCTATAGTTTGTAACTTTCCCCAGTTGCAAGAAACATTCAAAAATAACATAAATGAAAATGAAGTTACAAGTAACGTCTACAAAACCAACATTGTTTCGTAAAAACACAAAATAACATTAACTGATATGCATTCATATAAATATATTTCCTTACCTGACAAATAAAAAACACGATGTTTTACTACGAACCACAGAGTCCCGGTGAAGCGAACGTAGCTTGGACCTTGATGATGGAGCGGTCACGAAATACTTGTAGCCTAGTTGTTGACGGACGTAAGTTGATGACTTGATGAAGTGTTACTTATTTAAACTGTTAAGATAGTCGGCGAGGTCATCGCGACTACGCATCTGCAACATTCGACTTTGGCCGGACGAGTTGAATAGCATGTGCGCAGAGAAAAAGTGAAAGATCGACAGAGTGCGCTTTCGAAATACAAACTAACAAACATTTCTTATGAAGTGAAAATTATATTTGGTATATTTTTGTATTAAGCATGCCTGCCTAAGTTATATACAGGAGATTTTGCTCAATGCGGAGCACTGCAAGAGACGATTCCTGAGAGTAAGAGAGGAAATTGGTCATGTGGACATGTGGCTGGAAATGCACAGTGACTAAGCCAGATGGTATTTATTAATTCATCATTCCTGTACATGTACAGTGCAACGTATTGCACGATATGCTGTGATGAGAACTCCGCTAGACAAGGTGTGGACGTTGCATGTAAACATGCGTTCTTCCCGAGTCTCACATCCGGAATGGGTCCCGAATGCACGGAGATTTTTTTCTGAAGTGGAGATAATGATTAGATTTCAATCCCTGAAATAAAGTGTGACGTCTGACGGTCTCCCCTCGGAAAATGTCAGTTTTAGAGATGCAAAATGATGCTATTTAAGGGTGCACTTGACGGAAAATATTTATTATTTTAAAAAAATTTATATTTGTACGAGATATGGTTTGCTTCGTAAACATACATTCTGACTATTTTTAACGGCAGTGAAATTTTTTTTTAACTTTCACAGTTTTTATTAATGGCATATGGCCTCCATATCTTGCATACAACGGTTTTATGCTTCAAATGAAAATCAATTGACTTACAGAACAGAAAAAATTCGCACTGAATAGCAAAATTGTAGGTTATAAGGTCTTCTATGTAAAAAATAAATACAAATAAAATACTTTCGTACTTTTTAAAATTTTTGAATTTTTAAAATTTAAATTTAAAGTTTTAGAATTTTTTCAAATACACAATTCTTTAAATGTGTTTACATAGGAGACCTAGTAGCCTACAGCTTCATTATTCAGTGTGAATATTTTCTGTTCAGTATGTTATTTGGTTTTCCTTTAAAGCACAAAACAGCATTGACATGCCGTTATAAGGAACTATGAAAGCTAGACATTTTTGATTACAATTAAAAAAAAAAAAAAAAAAAAAAAAAAAAAAAAAAAAAATTTAAAAAAAAAAAAAAAAAAAAAAAAAAAAAAAAAAAAAAATATATATATATATATATATATATATATATATATATATATACCTACAAAGCGAACCTAAACTCGTACAAATATTACAATATTTAAAACAGTACAAATTTTCCCTTAACACCACGGGTTCTTATTTGTAATTTTTTGTGAGTTTAATTTTTAAATCTTGAAAACAAGCAGATATCGCAAAACTATTGCATAGAAACGTTGGAACCTGATTGCAATATGTGGCCTAATTTTTTGTAAAACGTAAGTTATAATTTTGGTAAATTACCGAAATAATTAAATTTTAGTTAAGTTAACAATTTACTAAAATTATGAAAACTAAAGTTTTGAAACAAAAGGCTACATAATACAAACAATTTCCAACATTTGGGTTTAACGGTTTTGTGAAATCTGCCGTTTTTCAGGATTTAAAAATAAATCTTACTAATAAAGCATAAATAAGAACCTTTGGCTTTAAGCGTCGTTCATAACTTAAATACAGCCCAAATAATTAGACAAGCAGTAACATATTGGTGAGAACATTAATGTTATGTAGTTCAGACTAGAGAATATTATTATGTTCGCTCCACACTCTTTGGTGAGAACATTAATGTTATGTAGTTCAGACTAGAGAATATTATTATGTTCGGTCCACACTGTTTGGTTTTGGCGCCTATGACGCAATTACTGCTTTGATTGATTATGAATGTGACATGTTTAGTTATAATTTACATTTTAATTTAAAGTTATCTATTTGAAATGTAAGTTACAGATATCCTAGCCATCAATTTAATAATATCTAATGTTGTGATTTTTTAAAATGTTTTTACGCTTACAAATTGCTTATTTTGGACCGAAGCCTACTTTGCCGTCAGAAATAAACTTCTTTGCTGGTAGCAAAGACGCCGCTACGTGTGTGTGTATGTATATATATACATAAAGAATTTTTAATCAGAGAAATTAAATTGTAAGAAATCACACTCATATATGGTTTTAAATTAACAGACACTTAAAATGCGTTACTTCGCCGAAGGTACCGAAGTCTTTGTTATTCAAATCCGCTTACTTGATACTTGGTTTATTTCAGTTCATAAAGCTACCGAGGGGACAACGAAAAACGATACCAACATACCAATGTTACCGTGAGATACAACCACTGGATTTTGTATAGAACACATACTTTTGACTTATCAGCGTGAAGATCTTTTTTGACTTTGTATAAATTTTGCAAACAATGTTTAATAATATAAGGCCTTTGGACATTTAGGTCATTTGACTTCGACTTTAATATTCATTGCAGTCAACTCCCAGTTATCCATGTGCGGATTATTTGATTTGCGGCGAATTTGAACAAAAATGTAAGACTTTAATCTTGAGTATAATAACTTTTGAACGACGTTATAAATAATTAAATATCTGTAATAACTAGGAACTTTAAATTTTAAACACAATATAATTCTTCGCAAAATGATATGTTAATTTAAGAATGTTAATGTAGTGTTCGAGACGAGACCGTCTCAGAAATGAGGATTAAATTGACGTCATTGTGGACGAGACGTGTAAATATACGCTAAGGATATCTACTATTATACGAATGTGTTATAATATACATATAGGTGTTTTGAACGCAATGTTGGTATACTCATATATGTAGGTTGTGTAAATATTGTAAGGTGAAGTGTTGCTGTTTGTGGCAACGAACTTCCTTGAGTTTTAATTAGGTAGAGAGCTGCTGTGGGCGCGGACTGTCCAGAGCGAACCCGAGCCCGGCGGAGTTCAGAGTAGTAGGTCGTGGTTGCTAGTTGGAGCCGGGCAGTTAAAATGGCATGTTCAGATAACACGGCTCATGACTTGTTGACCGTGGGTCATGTAAGAGTAATGTTGATGGAGGACGCAGTAAAATTTACTAGTATTGGAAGTAGCGAGTATATAAGGGAAACCGTACTACGTTATTACTGCGTGGGGATTTTGAATGATTTTGCCTACACGTGCGTGCCGGCCGACTGCAATACTACATTGATGAATGGGGTGGTGGCAGACCCATTTCTACTGCTCGTAGTATACGAGGCTGATTAAGGACGAGGAGGACGCAGATCGGGAGACGAGGACGTCAGCGATATTTAATTACTCGGGGCCCAGGTTCGGGTCTTAGACGAGGTGGACACAGCTAGTGGGACGTGAACGCCGGCAGAATCCACTACGTGGGTACTGGGCGCGAGTCCGGGACGAGTGGCTGTACCCAGGAGGAGGACCCACTACTTGGGGAAGGGGTTCGAGTCCTGTGAGTGCAACAGTAGCCAGCGGGAAATCGTTCCCCGGAAATGCAGGTACGGTGACGACAGAGTTCACGGTGCCATTGAATTAGGCACGTAATTTTCAGTGACTACTACTCAGTTCGCGTACCTTTAGCGGCTTTAAATTTGATACTGATAAAGTTAAGGTGTGCATTATGTACGCATATTGTAGCCGCAAACTGCTTCTCCATTAAACGTGTTTAACTGTGTACACTATACGTTTATTTATCATTTAACACTGTAGCTCACAATACACACACAGGATCCGAAAACTATTTGTAAAATTGAACCCTCCACGTCTTGTGGTAATAAGGGCTAGATTTGATATGTGCCATTTCTGTTGTTACGTGGGCCAAGCGACAGGGAGGCGCAATATTGATCGGGCATAGCCGACTGTGCAAGGAGAGGGCCCTTTCATGTTTTAGTGGCACGATGCTTAGAGCCGTCCAGTATCGCTCTGTCGCCGGGCGGAACTGCTTATCAAATCCTGGAAGTTTGACGTTGGTTTTAAAATAAAGGGATGGATGTGGCATTCTTGCGACGGGTTCCTGGGACATTGCACGTAGTAATCAACACTCGTGGTTACTCAACACAACGGCATTTTCCACCAGAAAACATATGTAAAAACCAGTACGTTCAACTACAATTGCGGGTTATACTCGATTTTCAAGTACTCGTGGCGTCTGTTTTCGTGATTATCGCAGAAAATAAGTAGTTGACCGTAATTTCTTTTGATCAATTAGGTGGCACGAGGAAGATATATTTTTTCAAGCGGCTAAGTTTAATGTTACATTGCTTTAGCTCATGCTACGATTTTATTTGGCATGAAAGAACAATGAACAGCACTCTCACTATATGTTTTGTTTTCATAACACTGGTTACTTATTACCAAGTAAAATTTTGTGTTTCTGTTTCCCTCTCACACACGCGCGCGCAACCCTACAGAATCTCTTTAATAGCGTTATTATATTGTAAAATGTTTCTGTTAGCCATCTACGCCTAGAATGCTACAATAAATCTCAAAATAATAATAACAATTATAATAATATAAGTAATATTTAAAACGTGTTGTACAATAGTTTATATCATCTTTTTTTAAGTTGTAAAATAAATTCTACACGAATGTTTGAGTACATTTTTTCTACATGTACCACAAGAGTATATATTGTGATTAGTAAAATCACTGTAAATTTTTTGTACCTTACAAAGAAAATTCTTTGAAGCCCAGTTCCCAAAGACATTCCTTGTAAAACTACAATGGTTGTACTTGTAATAAAATAAAAAGTTTGTGTTTGTAAAGTAACAAGATATATTTTTAATGCCCGTTTTACTTTAATAATAAAACTAAAAGTATTTACGAAATAACTTTTGAATAAATGTGCTTTACATGACATTATTTTGGAAGAAGGTCCCTGAAAGCACTTGGATTCGAGTCCGCATATCCTCGTGCATATATTATTTGCATCTTACCCTTAGACCACCGTGACTTCCATAATGTATGGTCTTTCATATTTACATACTGTTAATGTATATTTTGTGACAACTTATTTTTTATTTTGAAGCGTGCGATCAATATTAAAATTTAATTTAGGATGTGAATTTTGTAAAGTCATGTAATTTCCGGTGAGCCTGCGATAAGGTACACTACAAATATTTCCTAAGTTGTATTAAAATTCTTGTATTTTTAAATATAAATACTTTTATAAGAAAAAAATCTGGGGCATTTTCAAAATCTACGAAACTACAAAATAATTGCTTTCATAATTTTACAAAGAAATCTTTGTAATTTTACTAGGATATGGAAATTTACAAACAAAATTTCTGTAAATCTTGTAACTTATTTAGAGTTACTTAAAGTGTTAAATGTTTTTCATCAATGATCGTAAATTAAGTAAAAACTTTAAAATATTCCATTTTTAACAAGTTCATAACAGCATGTACGCATGAAGGTTTGTAGCATTTATTTATTGCTAAACGATAAGAAAAACAGAAATTCTTCTAAAGATGCATTACAAAGAACTCTCTTGTAAGTTAACAAGCAAAAAATTTTTACAAGAGAAGCCTTTGTACTCGTGTTAAAATACGAAGGATATTGTTGTACGGTGTACAAAAATACTTCAGTATACTATGTAATTATAAATCTTCACAAGTGTTGAGACATTTGTATGTTTATACAGTTTCATTGTTTGTGTAATTTGTATAAAGTTAATGGTCAAGAACAGTTTACATAAATTCTTGATTCATTCTTCAAGTGAAGAATGTGAAGCAAACACACAAACAATACGTTGGCAAAGTCTGAACTGTGAGAGGTTCGGATGAGGAGCAAACTTTCAAAACCAGACACGTCCGCCTTATCTAGCCTTTAGAAAAAGTAAATAAACATATTTTTTAGCACTAACTGAGAATAAACATACCCATTTCAATAAGACATGTGTTTTTCATGGAGCCTGAGTTCATACTCGTATGTAACACATCTTATTTATTTAGAAATGTAAATTTTACACATTTTTGAGATTTTGGACAAGTATGGTTTTGAATGTTTGCTTCTCAATTATTCTTGAGTGGTGAGATTGTGTTTTGTTCCATCGTTCGTTGGTGTACAGAACGAAGTTTGTATTTATTTAGAGTACTACAAAACATTTTGAAAACTGCAAAACGGTTATAAGGACAGAGTTTATGTTTTGCAAACAAAGTTGTACACTGACAGGAATGGAACTTTGATGTCTAGTACGGTACATAGATTAATTCCTGTAATAAAGTGAGGACTAGAATTATAGAAGATTAGGAATAAATACATAAAATTACATGCTTAATTATTGAAACTTTACCGAAGTACTTTTGCCGGGAATTGTTTGTGTCGTTTATCTCTCTTTCCTATCTGTCCCAAAAATCTATCTCTCCAAAACTGTTCACGTGCTGCGGTGTTTGTCTCTAATAATTTCAACTTGTAATAGTCTACATACAGTTACTTAAATATTGTCACCATCATTGTGAAATATGAATAATTAAAATTAGAAATAATTAACTTACAACTCAGATCTGTAACTTGTAATTTATAATTTGTCTTGGAATATGGCCCAGGTCAGTATTAAATCTTGTACAGTTTTTAAAACTTTCATGCACTTCACAATGGGCCTCCGTCTGTAGGGCTCCTCGTAGGCTTGTCAACAATGTCAACCCTGTCCAGTCAGCTATTTGATAAAATACAACGAAATAATAATTTTGAAAATTCTATGCGAGGATAATATTTTTCTAATGGTCCATTGGAATATATGACACTGCAGTTTTTTCATTGTCGTCTCAAAGTTTCAGTACGAATCAACAAAATTTCATGAGAAATTAGTTTAGTCAGTTCTAACATAGATAGCCGTTTTAACAAACCGACGAATAAATTTTACAATATTTACTCGATATTTATTGACACACACTGTGTGGGTTGGAACAGTTGTAAAACACTGTATTTATATTCGCCAGGAACCGGGTTCGAATCCAGTTATCACTATTCTTACATAATTTAATCCTATTGTTTACCTAGATAACTCCATACGAATGTCGGGTGGTAGAACACCGAAAGTAATGGCTGAGTACCCTCCTTACTTCTGTGAAGCTTATTGTTTGAGTGTTTCTTTCTCCTATGCCGAGTATCACTCAACATACGCGGTGCGCAGCCGACACCAATCTCTGTCCCTTTCCGCCGTCCCAAAGATATTATTACTCACCAGATGCGACCCGACCGCAGTTTCCCTACCCTAAGTATGTTCCAGCCTTTTATTTTCTTCGGGGCCGCGGTGGTCGGTTGGTCAGACTTCTCGCCTCCCACCTAGGCGATCCGGGCTCGGTTCCCGGCGGGGCTTGTCCCCCAGATTTTCGCATGTGGAAATCACATGGACGATGCCGCTGGTCGGCGGGCTTTCTCGGGGACCTCCAGTTACCCCCCGCTCATTCATTCCGGTGCTTCTCCATATTCACATCATATCACTCCTCACCAGTTACTTTTTAACATTTGCATTCGTTCGCTCTCCTCAATGTGTCTGTGTTTCTGCTGTGACGTCTTAATCCAGCTTTTTTTTTGTCGTTCTTTTGTTGTTTTGTTTGTTTGTTGTCTTTATATTATTTTTGGTCTGTCGTTTCTAACTTACTGACGGAATTCCTTTTGCGGAGTAATCTAAGTTATTTATTTATTTTTCCTTGGTTTATTTTTTGGTATTTGCGTTCTCGTTGTTGTGACTTAATTTCCTTGTAACCCATCAACTGAATTCCTTATGGAATTGTGTATATTTGCATCCTAGCAAACCCAGAAAGTACTGCCTGGAAGCAGGCCGCTAGCGGCACGCCGGAATTCCAGATGCCTTTCTGATGTCTTTGCCGGTAACAAGTAGATGTCTTTTTGGACCAGCGGCTGACAGTTACCCCATCAAGTCAAAAAGACACTGGACAGCTACCGGTAAGATACAAAATAGATGTCTAGCCGTTAGCAAACGAGATGGAGGGCCAATGTCATAAAAGCAGCAGGCCGGTCATGACTGAGTGTCGGA
>PNEQ01056037.1:21079-83212 GCA_003012365.1 Medauroidea extradentata
TGTTGATGGCTGAGTGTCGGAAAAAATACCAGGCCGTTGAAGGCTGAGTATCGGAAAAGGCACCGGGCCGTTGCAGGTTGAGTGTCGGAAAAATCACCGAACCGTTGAAGGCTGAGTGTCGGAAAAAACACCGGGCCGTTGAAGGCTGAGTGTAGGAAAATACACCGGGCTGTTGATGGCTGAGTGTCGGAAAAAATACCAGGCCGTTGAAGGCTGAGTATCGGAAAAGGCACCGGGCCGTTGAAGGTTGAGTGCCGGAAAAATCACCGAACCGTTGAAGGCTGAGTGTCGGAAAAAACACCGGGCCGTTGAAGGCTGAGTGCTGGAAAATACACCGGGTCGTTGAAGGCTGAGTGCCGGAAAAAAATACCGGGCCATTGAAGGCTAAGTGTTAAACGAGAGCTAACCGGTGTCTGGAAAAGAAAACCTGTCGATATCTAGCCGATGTCTCTTGATTCAAAATTGGATGAGTGTCAGAAGAAGGACATCAGGCGGGTGTCATTAGTGACTGCTGACTGGTGTCTGGAAGAAGACAAGAAGCCAGTGTTAGCCCGCTGTCCTTTTGTGTTCCGCAGACACTGGAGGACATTTCAGACAGCGGGCAGTTTGTGCAAGTTTGCCAGTTTCAAACAAAGTACTTTTGTTTGTTCACTTGTCTTTTTGTTCTGTGTAGCTTCTGGTTTTGTGTGACACACTATTAGCTGCAATGGCGTATGTCCAAAAATACCTCTTCAGTTTCTTACCCCTTGCCAGCGCTAAGTCTATGTTAAGCACTGATAAAAATAAATCTCTTCACATTTACTTCTCTTTCGGCTTAAAGTACTTGGCCAAATTCAAAGTTTGAGAACTGCTTCGTATTCGTTTCACTTATGGTCAAGTGTGTATAGTGAAACATTTAATAAAAGAAATGGATTTCTAAATTTTTTAAATAAAAATGACAATGTATTTTGAATAACACGATACATACCTACTAATGAACAAAATGTATAATGTATTCAGATATGAAATCCATCCACAGAGTTGTCAAATAATTGATGGCATAAATTTCATTCCTCAAAGTACTGCCATCATTTAGCAGAGAATCTCATTAAACGTGTGAGACATTTAAACTTAAAACGCCGTTCCAGTGTTTCAGGCGCATTTATGCAACCCGCGTTATTCCCATACAAATAAGGACTAATGTTACTATCGGTATAGCAATACGAGTATTACACATATCAACATTACCTTCGCATATATTTTTTTTCGCTGCGTTATGTAAAAATCAAGTATAATAAACTGTTACAATAACAAAGTGATGCAAGATGTAAGAACCATCTCGATCACGTCAGCTTTCAAACAAAAATAGCCGCATCAAAATCGGTCTATTCGTTTAGGAACTACGATGCCACAGACAGACTCACAGATACACACACTGACATGTCAAACTTATAACACCCCTCTTTTTGCGTCGAGGGTTAAAATATTAAATACGTTACTAACTCGTTTATCAAAGATATGGTCTAAGGTAAGCGAGAAACACAAGCTGGGTCTTATTACATAATTGAAAACAGCCTTCTCATGCCACTGCACAATACATGCTCGGTACTTTCAAAGAAATGTAGGGGGGGGGGGCTGACATATTAATGTTGTCTATTAATTTTTTAAACAAAATTGCTTGAACCTTGTTCTTTATAAATGTTAAAAGAAAACACCTATTTAACCTAGGCTTATACTTTTTTCAGAATTATTTCACGTCTTTGTTGTGGGTAACAACTGATTTTTCGGACTGTTATGTGAAGAAAATACAAACCTGCTTATGAAACAATATGATATAAGTTTTTGATTGACTGTATACAAGTTTTCCAACAGCTAAATTTTCATGATTACGGCTATAAAGCTCCACAGAAAAATATTCTGCTGCGGAAAAATTGCACAACTTATTGCTTGATATTTAACTTGTCCAATTGTGGTACCAATTCTCGGTCGTTATTTCGCTAACAATGATTGCCTTTACCTCAGTTATAGCATTAATTCTTTCTTCCTTGTATAGGATGTTACAGAAAGGCATGGAAAAACTTTTAGGAAACATTCCACGCACCCAAAGGAAGAAAATATGTTGTATGGACATATGTCCGGAAACGCTTAGTTACCATGGTAGAGCTCAATTCCTTACATCTCGTTAAATGTCATCGTAAATAACACTTCGTAGAGAAAATGTCCCAAATACCCAATGGGTTGGTTCTTTCTAATGTAGGCTACATTACTTCCTAGGTTCACCACCTGGTGGGCCACTTAACTGAAGGTAATCTGGACTGCATTGCTTGTGTTGAAATTTAACGAGATGTAAGGTAATTAATCGTTTCCGGACATATGTCTATTTCACTTATTTTCTTTCTTTGTGTGTGTGGTATATTTACTGAAAGTTTAGCTGTACCTTTTGTAACATCCTGTATATTAGGAATCGAACATTACCAGCCCTATTTCCTTTAGCATTGAAACGGTTTTACTAGCAGATTCAGGTCCTATAAGAACTAATTAGGAACAGCAGGTTATGCTTACGTACAGGTTGAACATATCTTTCAAGTGACTCTTCACAGCTGTAAACCTTTCAGCTGTAATGCTGAAGACTAACTAACAATATGCGTGTAGCATAACAAACACTGTCCAATTCTGACATCAAAGTCAACTACAATGCATTTTGCAGGACATCGGTGGTTCAAGGTAGCGTAATTAAATACTTAGTGAATACAAAAGAGTGCTTTATTTACTGTGGTAATACAACAGTGTGACGGAGCAGGTACTGGTGTGGTGACGTCTGACAGAAGCTCTTCTCGGGGTGAACGTAGTGGAAGTGTCATCCTTCAAGCAGCCTACCTGCGGCAGTGGCAGACGCCATCCTTGCAACTTCCTCCGCGGAAACCACGACCCATGGTGAGGCAATGGGCGGCGCAGGCCGCATGGTTCAGCGACCCCCAGGGCGTACTGACGCTCAGTAGGTCGCAGGTTGCACGCCGCATTCTCGGCGCTTCTTCTGCCACTACATACATACACGTACCTACGTTAGTACTTATTACAACATTACTTTCATCAAACAACCACGAACGTTAAATGCGGATACTTTGCCGTTGTAACATTGATCAACTGAATATACTGGTTTTGGGGCCATTTAATGAAGTATTACTGTTAGTGAACTAAAACCTTCAGTTTTCAAATTCTGATAAAATATTACAATTTACTCACCGAACTGCACCAAATTAAAAATTTTGAGTCGGTGATGTTACCACTGCTGTCAAAGTATCCACTTTTGACGGTAACTAAGGAAATGTTTTTCTGTACACTGGGAAATACAGAAGAGAAAGTGTAGTTAGTGAAAAATGTTCTCAACTGATTACGTAACTTAATTAATAATGATATTAACAATATTACAAATAATAACTCGCCTTTAATTAGTAGGCCTGTAGTCAAGTGCAGGGCAAGGGAGAGTTAGACAACGAGTTGGGGTGGGGTGGGGTGTGGTTTTGGGAAATAAAAAATCGCTGAGCGTGTAGTAATAGCCTTTTTTGTATCATTTCTGCTTACTTAATAAACTAGAGCAGAAAAGGGGGTATTGAACTTGACGATTCCTTTTGCCCTTTTCTTTGATTAGTCCCTGGTTTAACACATATTTGGATGATCTTAATGTAATGTTCCATTCCTCTACAGCAATTTTGATAAGATTTTTATTTTTATGGTTAATCGAGAACAGCTACCAAAAATCTGCTAGACACTTTTGTTTGAAAAGTTTTCCACCATTTTGACAAATCTTTTTTAAACAGAATGCTATGGTTTAAGCTATTTTTTTAAACTGTCGAAACTTTTGTTTATTTACTAATTACTCGGTACCGTATAATTTCTTGTCTTGAAATAATAAGCTGCCTCGACAAAAATAAACATTTTTAACAAAAATCCTCAACATATTTGTGATATATGCTCTTGCTTAAGCTAAAAAAATAGTTATCGCAAAAACAGTATAAACAAGAAAGCATGACCTTAAGAAGCTTATTTACGAAAAATAATACACAATTACTACGACGGTAGGCCTATGTAGCAACTTATACATTCACAGCTAAAACTTTTCACACCGTACGATAATCGGATATACGTTGCCACATTTTCGTATTTGTTTTCAGTATCCCATACATATCGTTACCTTCACAACAAAACTGCTTATCTCCGGAAACTACACATAAGAGAATAAACTGCAACCTTTATGCCGAAGGAAACTCATGGGTTTCAAAAGAAACGCAAAATCAAAAATTTTGACAGGAAAGACGTTAACCGAGATCTGAGACTTTAGTTCACTTTTTCATTAAGATCGTTTTTCGAAAAGTTTAACTGTTTTCAACCAAACGTTTCAGGTACGTAATTGTTTTTATTTCTGTTTGTAGAGTACTTTTTAAATATTTCCGGACATAGGCTACAAGATTTTTATAATTAATGATATGAAATTATTTTTCAAGAATTACATAAAAATATATACTTTGGAGTTATGAAGTGCCTATACAAAGTATTGTTGCGAAAGAGCATAACAAAATGTGTTAATTTTTAGTGAAAGCATAGAAACGTGTACTTTGTTAGTTAAATTTGAAGGGGTAGACAAAACTGTAAGAGATTTCAACGTCATTTTACAGAACTTAAATGCGATGAAACTTCTTTTTTTTTTTTTTTTTTTTTTTAATTTACAACAACGACGACCCTCTGACTGAATGTTACATAGCTGCGTGCACGAATACCGCCCAGTCTTGCCAAACACACTCAGACGGACCATATGAAATTTAAACACAGGGCACAGTGAAAATTCAGCTAAGCAAGTAATTTGTATAATCTTTATCGGATATAATTTTAAGTTTTTCTTATAACAGGACGATGTGATATCTTCGGCGCGTTATTAACACGCTTACTTCTAGTAGACTATTAATAACACTGAATATCTACAAAAATTTATTTTTACACAGACGTAGGTTAATCCTGTTCACAGTTGTGTGTCATCATTAGCAATAACAGCATCTTCTGTTACTTTTGATTAATAGTTTTACAGTTTAAGTACTGTAGAAAAACAATAACGAACTCAAAACGAGAAAACTATGTAGTTTTAATTACAAACAATGGTAAACGCTGGATAAGTATTATAACAACATTTGTCCTTATCATACCCTGTTATGGAGGATACATGTAACTTTAAGGACGAAAATATGATGGTGGCAGATAACTGTAAGGTAGGTACTTAGAGATAACAAATGCACATTCGGAATAAAGTTTAATTTTCTCGTATACAGCTTATGACTCTGTGGTGAAAATAAGACTGTCGAATTGTTCGTAAAAATTACGGACTAAAACATTTTCACGCAAAATAGTCAACACTTAAGAGTCGGAAATGAATGAATTTTAAAACACAAAATATTTCTTAAATTAATGTTTCAGCTAAGCGCAGAATAACACGTGATTTAGAGTTTACCGTAAACTCTATAAGCGCACTTGATGAGACAGCCGGGCAATGACCTCATAAAATGACACGCGAGCACTAAACTGATGATATCCTGCCTACCATATAACGGTCTATTGAAACTGTTATATCTCAGAGTACAGCAACAGGGAGCACGCATTCAAGCCGGAACCATGGGCATGATTATTTTTAATTGTTGCTTGCATTGTTCGCCCAGATACGTCGAGGAGTCAGCAAGCATAGCCAATTACGCTAACTCACGGAATGTAGTATTGAAGAAGCCCTCACAATAGCATGAGGTTCGAAACAGGAAGAGGAAAATCGCTATCGATGCACACACACGTGAAACTATCTCATTAACCACATTGTCATAAAACATGTTTGTAAAACTTGTAAAGAATGTTCTTTATACGTACAAAACAATTTTATGATATAAGATCTTTCCTCGTAAAGGTATCTGCTTGTAAAATTATATTAAAAGGGTTTGTTTGTGAATAAAATTTTGTATAAATTTCTAGTCAACTCGTAAATTACGATTTTGCCGAAAATTGTAATTTATATGAAAACTAAAGCCTCTGATATTGTATTATAAGAAGAAAGTAAAAACGCACATAAAACACGTGTAGTATAATCAGGGCCGGATTTACCACTAGGCCTGGGCCTAGGGCGCAAACTTTCACAAGGGTGCATCTTTATCGAGGAGAACATGTGAAAAATTTCCCGCCACTATTTTTAAGAGTGCGAATATGGCAACAAGTAAAAAAAAACTTTAAATTACATACTTTTGGCATTGTTGGCTTGTGCTGTCTCTATTAGTTTTATCTTCTCTATGGCCAACCCAGCTATTTATTTTCAAACAACTATGTTACAATTATGCTGAATTATTATTGTGTTATTTCTATTATTATACATAGCGGGAGCACAAATCAGAGTACTTTAAATAATGTTGTGCTGAAAACAGGAAAGGACGCCAATTGTTAAGGAAGAATGTATAATAGAGGCTGAAGGGGGCGCTTAGACTGACGGGCCAAGGGCGACTATAAGCTTAAATTCGAAATCCGGCTCTGTGTATAATGAAGAAAAAAACTGAACTATTTGAATGTGTGTGTGTGTGTATATATATATATATATATATATATATATATATATATATATATATATATATATATATATATATATATATATATATACACACACACACATATATACTAAATTATTATACGAAATGTTCATTTAGTTGACAGTTATAGTACAAATTAGGTAAGTTCTATAACCAAAATAACTAAAATTTTCCCTCCATAAATACAGATGTAAGGGATAAGGTTACCATAAAATTACAAGAATATACTTTAGTTCGTATTTTTACAAGAAAAACCTTAGTAATAATTCTAATAGTTTACTTGGAAACTCGAGTCCAACTATTTTGTTAGTAAAAATACAAAAATAATTATCGAGCAGGAGTAATGTTAAGTTCGGAATGCAAAAAAGAACACTTAATTAATAAAGAATAATCAGGAAAGTATGATATTGTCGACGTTAATATCATACTTTCCTGACGAGACGTAAGGCTTAAGCCAGATTTACAACCACAATGTACGTACGAACACACGCACGTTCGTTAAGTATTATAAATTGTATTCACAACTACATTTAATGTATACATGCACGGAAATTGTTAATGTCATAACAAAATGTCGGTAATAGTTGATCGTAATTCATTTTTATATTTCGAAACGAATTAAACAATATACGACAACAAGAAAAACGATTTCTCAATATAAATTAATATTTAATCGAGTCTTACATTGCACACGCTGCATTCACAACTACCAGTTAGCGTACGTACGAAGTAGAAAGTTGATCAATTCTGTTACGTACGTACGTGCGCACGCTACGCGAGGATGTGAATGATGACAAGCACACTCGGTGTTTATACTTTTACACGTACGTACGCGCGTACGCTAAGTGATGGTTGTGAATCCAGCTCTAACGCAGGGATCACAATAGCGTGACGGACGTGAATGCCGCGACATGAAGAACAATAGGTGTCCGCTAATCAGTGTCGAAGTTTCTGTGACGTCAATGTGACGTAAACCGGCGGACGCGACGCAAATTACGAATAGAAAGTATATTGATTTTCTTCGCGTCGTTTGTTTTGAAAAGTTGGTAAAACAGGCATTGATTTTCCATAACGAGAGATTTTGCTTGTTATACTGATCAAATCGTGTAATCGTGACATTATCTTCCTTGCTAGAATGCCAGAAATATGATACTAATAATAGCATAAATAATAAAACTAACTGTCCCGTTGTGGCTTCGCCCGAGTGTACTATAGAAAAGAACAACTAACTTTTAGTTACGTATTAATTGATGGTGCTACTATATTCTCTGTATATCTTTAATTTGCGATTACCTTAAATTAGTTTGCATATATTTACGTACACAAACTTTAAAGAAAAGAGCATGTATCCTGACATTACTTTTTAGGTATTTACGTAAGCTTAAATTTAAAGCAAAAACCACCTCGATATCTCAAATGGTTCAAGAAATACGGATGATTAACTGAAAACACTTTTCATTTTCTTACCGGCTTTCCAAGGACGAATTTTGAAAAATCCTTAAACTACTTTTTAGACTTTTACATGAGCATCATTCTGATGCAAAGATCAAATCGTTATCCTAAATGGTTTAAGAGAAGTTGAGGATTTATTGAAAGCACATTTAACGGCTTTTCACCCCCTTAATTTCCGATATTCGAAAAATAAAAAAATTGTGAAATATGCATATGCTTAGACAATGTAATGAAGTAAATATATTTACAACATATCATCAGGTTAGAGAGTTATCGAGAATTTCGCGAAAACACATTTTGCCCCTTTTCACCCCTATAATCCGAAAGTTCTTCCTTAGTGGGTACCTACGCCGTGAGGGACAGCTACGCTGAAAATGTCATGTTTCTAGGTCCAGCGGTTTGGGCTGTGCGTTGATGAGTGAACGAATGCTTGGGGTCACTTCATTTTAAATATATAGAGATACTGTCTAATTTGACGGGTGTCGTGCTAGGGTTTAGTACGTAGTAGCAAGACTTTATTTGTGGTTTTTTTTTGTTTGTCCCATGGCAATCAAACTAGAGTTTGCAATAACAAGAATTTTTAGCGTCGTGTCTCTCACGCTATTTTGATACCAGTACAATAAGAATTTAAACAAAATAATATAAAATAAGGACATTGTTGGAAGGGAAAAAAAACAAGACTTCAGAAGGTACCGATCAGTTTACCGTGAATAGCTTATGCGTATGACTGACAACACCGAGCTGTGAGTGAAACATACCTTCGAGTTCCGGTGTTTGAGGCTGCGACAGAGGAGTTGCAGAGCAGGCCGAGACTACGACGGCGGCTAAGATCAACAGCGACAGCTTCATCTTGTCTGCTCGGTGAGTGTAGACTTCTAGGAAGGTTATGTACTGCAGACAAAACACTACCGTGTCTTCTCGTGCTCGAAAGAGTATGGTCAGAGGACGTGCGACCATGAGTATATATTCGGCTTCGTCTGACGTCAAGGTCGCGTGGAGAACAGCGGTGCTTCCCCCTGCTACGAGAACTACTGCGACACAGCGTCGCTGGTCCGTTTATTCGCGGGAATTCCTAGTAGTCATCTGAACTCCCCTTCCCTTAAAATTCTTACCTTTACACCCCCCTACCCAGAATATCACGCTGGCCATTATGGAGATAAGTATTTGTCTTCGAAGAAGAAAACAACGACCATTGGCGATGAATATCACAACGTATGTTTGTCCTCATGTACAGGTAAAAGAACCCACAACACTTGTTCGTTTAACTACTTATCGTATTTTTTAAAATGCTCCATAGTTCATAATTAGAGATGGTGATATTTCGCGAATTCAATGACCTGCATGTTAGAATCAAATATCCTATGCATACTCAAGTCCCGACCATTTGTCCCTCACCATCTGCTACTCAGTGGAACAGCAGACAGTGAACGAATGGACGGGGTTGAAGTATTATGCATAGGATATTTGATTCTAACATGCAGGCCATTGAATTCGCGAAATTTCACAGAATCCACTCAATATAAGTTCTCCAGAACTAATTTGCCAGCACTCACCCTGGGATAACTTTACCTCAAGGACGGACACTGCCTTGCATTGCCATCGGTTTATATATATATATATAAACAATATCCGCCCACGATGTGCCAATATGTGCTGACAGAAAACAAACTTCAGACGATTACGGACACCGAGCACATTAGGGCAATAGTACAATTTTAATCGCATTCTTGTGTAGCTGTGAAAGAGTGTAACATATTTTCGGCCTTTCATCCGAAAGTTATAGCTATGAGCGGGAATATTACTGTGGTACACATACAGATAACCTTTATGTCAAAACATACACTCTTAAGGCCATACTCTCTTGTCTCCAATGTTATTGCAATAATATTTTTGTCTAACTTAAAAGAGATCATATATCAAAATATGTAAGGCAGTATATTGTTCAAAATGATTTCCTTCATGTTGCCCATTTTTTTGAAGACAGTAAATACTATGGTTTTAGCTAGTTACTTAATGAAGTCTCACGTAGTCAACATAATAGCCGAAACCGTAAAACTTTTTGTCTTAAAATAAATTACTACTACGGCAAAAACTGCCAAACAGATTTGTGACTTCTCTGTTTTAAACATAAAAAGTAACTATCACAAATAAACAGTACAAACAGGGCAGCATGATCTTAACGGAAAAGGGTTTGTTAAAAAAAGTATCTTACTATGATATTGTTCTGAATTTTCTTCACATACACCGCCGAGAGGGTAAACATGGTTAGTAATGTTTTTATATTTGTAAAATGACCTTTGTGGTTGACTTAATGGACACCACGAAAGTGGTGTACGTAAATGTACTATAATTTTAATAGTTTTCTTGTGTACGTAAATATTTACATAATTGGTTGACGTTTCATTTGCTCATATAAGTGTTCTCTATTAATAACTGTATACAATACGCAGGTAGTGATTATGAGTGTCACATACGTTTATGTAAATACAGTGTGGGGCAACATAAGATTTTTTAACGCGACAAAAACCCATTATACGAATCAGAACATTTGTATTTTAATTTGTATAATGTTTGTACATGTCTAAAATTCGGTTTAACATTGATTCTAAAATAAAATCAGGTAGGTGACGCCCCCCTTCCCCCCATTGTCCATACCTGAGTAAGCCGATTTCTGCTGTTTCTCATGATACTTACCAGCATACCAGAGGGTATTTCGGCAACTTTTACCCGGATGTTGGTATCAAGGAGGTGTATGGTCCTTGGGTGGTTGACATAACCGCGGGATTTCAAATAACCCCAAAGCAAAATATCATAAGGAACCAAATCTGGGGAGCGGGCTGGCCTCTTCAAATTGCCCCTTACTGAGACGATGATATCCGGTAAGTGTTCCCTCAAAACGACTATCAAAGCCCTTGACGTGTGGGCCGTTGCCCCGTCTTGTTGGAACCAAATGTTCCCTTAGTTCAATTCATCAAGCTGTTGGAAAAATATTCCCCCAAGATTTTCACAGGTAAACGCACGCTGTTCAATGTTCCAACGCATGATGATGACTGATCGCGGTGGGGAGCAAAACTTTACATCCACGCTTGTCAAATGTGACCATTCCCACCTCGCCAGGACGTATACAGCCTGAATGGCGTGTATTTTTAAAAAGGAAGTTATGTTGCCGAACCCTGTATTTTCCATCAACCCGTAAGGCCATGCTCTATTGTTTCAAATGTCGAGATAATTTTTTAAGCCTAAACGAGAGAAAATATCAAAAATATGTAATGCAGTTTTGTTTAATATGGTTGCCAATTTTTTTAAAGACAGTAAATATGTTTTAGGTAAGGTAACCAAATAAATCGTGCTTAATTAACATATTAGTCAAAACCGGAAAACGATTTGTCTTGGAAAAAAATAACAATTACGGCAAAGGATTTCTTAACTACAACTGACACACAGATTTCTGACCTCTTTTACCGTATAAGCATAAAAAGTAATTATCGCAAATATTAAAGACCAGTAAAAACAGGGCAGCATGGTCTTAACGAAAAAAAATAAATTTCTGCGATGTTATTGTGAATTTTCTTCATATAGGTCCTTCATCACCGAGACAATAAAAACACAGTTAGTCATGTTTTTATGTTGGTAAATTGACCTCTGTGGTTGACTCAATGGACACCCCGTTATGTGGTGTATGCAAATAGCAGTTTTAATAGTTTTCTGGTGTATGTAAATATTTACGTAATTGGTTGACAATTCGTTTGCTCACATAAGTATTCTCTTTTACTAATTGTATACAATACGCTGATAGTGATTAGGAGTGTCGGATGCATTTATGCAATTTTTAATGCGCTTGGAGATTGTACAAAAGACTGACTGGGAGCCCGTAGGCATTTCCTTTACCCTGGAGGCAGCCATCAAATGGAACTCTTCTGTGGAGAAGTATCGGAATGAGTAGTTGGGGAAACGGGAGATCTCCGAGAAAACCTGCCGACCTGCTGCATCGTCCAGCAGAATTCACACATGCGACAAGCCGTGCTCTAACTACTGCGCCGACAGCAGGCCTCAAACGTTTAGGTAAATAATCATGCTGTAAATTATTAATGACAATGCCACGTGGCATGGTGGTTATAACACTGCAATCGCCTGTCTAAAAAGTAAGCAACACATTTTAGTGTTTTTTTTTTTTTTTTTTAATTGAGGCCTGTAGAGCCACGAGTTTTTCGCGAGAAAATTGTTGCACATTTTGTTTCAATGCCTTAAAAGTAAACCTGCAGCTGTTCTTCATTGTTATTGGCAGCGTGTCTTTGGCCAGACACGTCTCTCCTTTGAGTGCACCAATCAGGAAAATGTTATTGTGACACTACACGTCTGTTATTTGCCGGCAGAACTCCAAGGCAAGTAAGAGTTAATACATCCAATCACTGGCCACGAAGCAGAGCTGCAGATGTGCACATAAGGCATTGAAACGAAATTGTACACAAATCTTTTCGCCACAATAGTGGCTGTTCTTATCATATATAAATGTATTTTCTAATTTACATTGCGTAATTCATTCAATTATAGTGACGTTCGTATTTTTAATTTCTGTTACGTACAGAAAATTCCATAATTTATTGAAAAAAAATGTACACGTTTAACATACTTGTCTAAAAGGTGGAAGAAACTGTTGAAATATGAAAACAATATCATTTACTACAATCATAAGGTTAGAAATGTTAAATACACGAAAAGTACAAAAAAAGTTTATATGTACATATATTTTATTCACGAAAGCGTTTACGAGCCTTCATTAAAAATGTTTGGTTACAATAACCTGGGGACCCAAACGAATAAACGGAAACAAAAATCTATAGTAATCCACTCGAAAAAGCAAATACATCTGGCAAATTAACTGCACAGCGTTACTCTACTTTAAATTTCCATCTTTAGAATAAGTACCATTTAAATCAGAATAATAAGTGTACACAACATTTGTATGGGCCCAGATACAAGGAATGGCAAATATGCCTTAACTGCCCATAGTAAAGACAATTTTATTGTCACTAAAAATTAATGTCTGTCTGTGTGTCCCGCATGAAACCATTCTCCGGGTTACGACAGAACTTTGGTGAGTTGTGTGTGTGTGTGGGCCTGGGAATGTTTCTGTCAAAAGTACCAAAAATTAAGGGGGGGGGGGGAAATGGATACCTGAAAAATTGACTGATAAAAGGTTTTGGTGATTTGTTGTGCAAATGCCCACACTTATTTCTGCCAAAACAATTACTACTTTAGGGACGTACAAAATGGTGCAAAGCCAGAACGGGGTAGGCCTAAAAAAATTAATAGTGGGCATTTCAAAGCATGCCGCGACACCTGGTAGTAAATAAATTTGCTTTGTCGCTAATTTATTTTGCAACACATATCACGTAGTGTAGACGAGCTCGAAGCGAAACATTCACAAGGTAAGCAACTGTGACTCAGGCAGGTTGTAGTGAATGGGCAGAGTTGTGTGAGTCAGGTAGACTCCCCGGTAAGCAAACTCCATGGTGCGCTTCTTGTGACACCGTCGTTTACATGACGTGCACATGACGATACTCAAGACGTTCATTAGGGATAGGTCACGACGAGGTAACCAGCGTGAGGGGATTCCTGTCGCTGTACACAGTAAGTGAGAGAGCGTGTGATAAGAAAGGTGAGGAGGTCGTAAGTCATGGTTCAGTCGTCGGGGAAAACCCTATCTCGACAACATTCACAATCACACACAAGAGAAATAGAGAGATGTAGTTACAGAAAGCGAGAGAGGGAGACAGATTGCTATGAGGTAGAGCTTATGGCCATGTTCTCGTGTTTTCTACGTTTTAGCGATATTACATTTTTATGCCTAAACGAGAGCAGATATGAAAAATCTGTTCGGCAGTTTTGCTTTAAATCGTCTTCGCCAAGTCGGCTGATTTTTTTCAAAAATTATATACTAACGTTTTAGCTAATTACGTATTTAAGAAATTCTGGTCAATTGACTTGTTAGTCGAAACCGTACAATTTCTTGTTTTGTAAAAAAATTAATTATCACGGCAAAAACCGTTTCAAACAAAACAACAAAACATATTTTTGATATAAACTCCTCTTCAAACTTAAAAAAATAAATATCTCAAAAAACAGTAAGAATGAGAGAACATGGCCTTAAGAGGAGTTCATATCGGTTGAAAATTCAGAGTTTAAATGCGAGGGACAAGCTGAGCGATAAGAACTAGAGTACTACGCTCGACGAGAATCATATCGCCTATTCACAGCACATCAAACTGACGTGTAATATTTTCGTTGTAGTCTTTTACTATGGGAATTTAAGTTGTGACACTAAAATTATATTTTTGGATAGTAGGAAGTAAATGTTAACCTACGATTCTCGTTTTGCCCTTTCCAATTTCAGGTGATATTTTAGGAGTTACATCCGTGTTTAGCCTTTTTAGGAGACACGAAAATCACGTTTTCAACAATCATGCTGCATTTTTAAAATTATGTAAGCGTAATTTCAAGCGTGTGGTTTCTTTCGCAGTAATATGTATAAGTTAAACGGTTTCACGTAAAAAATAATATGCTCGACATGCGCAAAGCGAGGACTTCTCTTAACGCCTCGTCTACTGCGAGATTTTTAGGGACGAAAAAAAAAATGCTTGGACAATCACGAAACGTGAAATAGGAAACGGCCTATACTTAAAAGCCATCCCAAAATTCACCTGGAATGATTTCTGGAAAAAAAAAAAAAAAAAAAATGAAGTCATGATTGATCACACTTTGCTCGGTGAGATATAAATGAAGAGAGAGAGAGAGTGAGAGTGAGAAGAGAGGAGAGTGTATCGGTGGATTAAAAAAGGGGAAAAAGTTATACAACGATTTTTATAAACGTATTTTGACCACATTTTTTTAAACGCAAAGTAAATTTGTGCAAGTGGTCGTAGGATTTATTTAAATATCTTTGCCATATTTTTGTTCTACGTGGTAATTAGAGTGCGTTAATACCGGTATTGTGTAAGTTTCGAACACAGTCAATTTTGACATGCCATTATGCGTAACAGTATAGTAGCTACAAATACTTGTGTTACGATAATTATCAGATATAATTTACCTAAGTTAAAGCGCCATTCCAAACTAAATATGTGTGAAGTTATGAATTTTTTTCCGCTAATCGGAATAATGTACGTCTGCTTTTGTACCTCGTACGCAGGACATAGTTAAACGAGCCACAAGGTTTATTTACCGTTCACGTCTTGTTAAAATTACATATTACGTTTCTTGTCATCCATTATGAAGAGCGTAATGGAACTTTTGATACATCATATACGCTGGAGTTTATGCGACGGCAAAGTTAACTGCGTGGGGTACATAAGTTCTATTTTAACAGTCTGTAAGTGTGGTGATGATAAGATGCTAAAGTAGTAAAGTGGTTAGACCTCTCGCCTCCCAAATAGGCGATTAGGGTTCGAACCCAGGCGGGCAAGGTCCCGGATTTTTCGCGTGTTGGAAACGTGGCGGACGTTACCATTGGTTGTCGAGTTTTTTCGGGGAACTCCCACTTCTCTCGCTTTTCTCATTCCGTCACTGCTCCGTACTAATCTCACATCACTCATTCCTCGGGTTGGCCGTGCGTGTCTCCCTGGTCGAGCAGCCGGCCCGACTTTCACATGTCAGCTTCTCTCACACACAATGTGACTCTGCCCGAATGTGGGAACACGTAGTGGTTTTTTTCAAAGAAGCTGTCCGATTTCTACACCAGAAAAATTGCGAGAGCAATCATATCGTAATTGGGAGATTAATTTTTAGTCAAACTGTTTACTGAATTTAAACAATATGCCAACGCACGTGAAAAAATAATTCACGTATTTAAAATACATTTTTCGTCTATACATTTGAAAACCAACTGCAGAGCAGCTTATACAGTTTGCTGGTCTTGAATTTGCATCATTATTAAAAATGAAAGCTCAGTGAAAATATATCCCTTGTCCAAAGTCACTAAACTTTTTAATGAGATATTAATAAAAAGGGGGGATTTAATGCATGCAATTTACAACATTTACAATAGTTAATTTGGTTTTCTGTACTCTTCAAAGAACCCACGCAAGTGCCTTTTATTTCTTGAAATATCATTTAGGTTTTCTGAACAATCTGTAGCCATGCTAAGTTAATAAGAAATATATTGTTTTTAATTATTGAAATCTCGATGAAAGTGTTACTTAATGTATAATGCGAATTGCCACAGTATGATTTTGAAAAATTCACTCAGATATCGCCAATTAATTATTAACACTTCGCGTGGCACAAAAGAATGAACATATATGTGAAGAGGGCTGTAAATCGAGTGTTAAATATTCTAAATGCCATTACGAAGCAATTAAGAGGGTTTGTATAATCAAATTTTTTTTCAGACTCTCATTTTCGAATAATTACCTAAAATATTTTACATTACAGATTTTTTTAAGCACAGCATCATCGATATAAAATTGTACATAACATTAGTAACATGTTAAATACTATAATGAAAGAATGTTTAAAACACTATAGGCTACTAAAATAAAATATATTTCGCAGTTTCATATAATTTATCTGTACATTCATTACTGTTCTAAATCGCCTTGGGCCAAAGTTATAATTTTTCGTATAGCGTCTGTATATATAAAAGAATTAAGAAAATAACGTTAAAGTCTTGCAAACATATCCAAGTTTTCAGGACAAAACACAAAGTTTTTAGCTACTCTTATGAAAACACGCTCATAAACTCACTACAAAATGGTTTGAATTGGAACAGAAATATAAATTTATAATGTAATGTTTTTATATGCCTTCAGCGCCGGAACACAATACACTATAAGAACTTGTTTGGACGCTGTACCTCTCGTTCATACGGGAGTTTACTGCGAACGTGCCTATGGCGAAAAATATTCCCATGTATTTATGATACCTATCCCATTAAACGATACGAAAATGTTGCACGTATAGTGAAAACGCAGACTTTGTATTCGACTGATACAGGTAAAATTCACATACCCCGTGTATATTAATAACTTCCACTTAACGTACAGAAACGTTGACAAACTTTTTTAATAGCAAATAAAATTATGGGAATATCCAAAGAAATGCTAGTTGTACAATCATGGTGCCTACAGGATAACTAAGAAAGCGGCGATAAAATAAACATTCGCCTTTGAAGCGCTATGTAATAAAAAAAAAGCAAGACAGTAAAAAAAAAAGGAAAACTGGCTTGGATTAGTTGTGATCAGCCTCATTTTTCAAGTTTTCACCTGTCATTCTGCCTGAAACGAAAACAAAGGTGGGAACATGTCGACAGGTGCGTAACAATTCAGTAACTTAAAATGCTCAATGTTTTTTTTAAATTAACTAGTTTATTCCTGACGTCCTGCCTATAGTGCGCGTCAGTCTCTTCAAGAAGCACCTTTATAAGCCAGTAACTTTCCCCACCCCCTCGTATTATCTTATTGGGTTTATTGCCTATTTATGTTTCGCAACCAAAAACTCCAAAATTCCTCACTGTTTATCTTATCTTTCGGTTGATTTATGAGAACTTAACTAGGAACCCATAACTATGTAATTTTTCATGAAATTTAACAGTATTGATATTTAATGTTAGATTCCACAAAAACGTAATTATTCGTACCTAGTACAATTTCTATTCTCGTCTGAGAATTCAGTGTGATACTTTTGTAATTTTTTGGTCTCGAAACAAAAATAGGCAAGAAAAACCAACAAATCAATACATAGGGGTGGTACCGGTTGTTAATGACTTGAACATCGACGTAGAAACGTTTAAATACTAAGTATGGAACAGTAAAATAAATCAAGTTAATTCTCTCTGGACGAGGAAGGTGGATGTTAAAACTGCCATATTTCTTTTTGATTGATGTACTACAAGCACGCTTTATTTATGTCTGAAAATACTTTTATTTTTCATATGCGTTACCTCTTGCAAGCGCTCCCAGGCCACACCGAGTCTTATCAACCATGCCGGGGATAAATCTGGAATAGAGATGTTATCGAACGGAAATAAAACATACAGAAAGAAAAAAAAAAGGTAGTAAATCATGTTTGCAGGAGAGATAGCAGTCGTGAACGGCACTGACAAAAAAATCCCAATCGACGGGCAATATTCCACGCAAGTGTAAAACTTCTGTCAGGGAGAACTACACTAGGAAAATTCAGTCTGGTTTATCTACCTGTCAGCACACACGTTGTAAACATGATTAAACTAGCCTACTTATTTATTTAAAACGACGTAATTGACCACATTCATAGGTACTCACTGAGGTAAGACTTGCATAGAATGTGGTACACCAACTGACTTATTGGATTGAAATAATTTACACTGAAATGAGATTTTATGGGCAATGTGCTAAAAAAAAAAAAAAGAAAAAAAAACCACAACTGTCATTTTGTTGTTTTTTAAATTCTCATAAATGACGTAAATTGTCATGGTTTCCTGATATTTTTTTTTGGAAAGTACGTACGAATTTCATTGTATGATTTTAAATCTTTTAGCATATTACGAACAATATATACGTTCAGTTTAAATAATTTCATTCGTGTAAGTCACTTGGTTTTTTATATTCCTGTTTTCCCATAACATGCAAATTTTGACTTTGGCATGCTGCTGTAGGAAAATGATGTAAGCTAAAAAAATTTTACATGTAGAAAATTTAGCCACAAGTAACGAATAAAACGCAACACTATGCTGTGCACATATAAAATGACGAATTTTTGCCACGTGAACGCGCTGTTAAGTTGTAAGAAATTTAACCCGAGCGGAATTTACCAGAGTGAAATTCACCCCGTTTGCGAATATTCACCTGACAACCTTACGTTTAGCTCCTCACTAGAAAGCGAGGTAAGTGGCGGATAGCAAATGAAAGGCGCCATTTGTTGCGACAAACAGTGCACATAATCAAAACCTAAACGAAGTGAAATTGAATGCACTATGTTTAAAATATCTAACGACCAAGCACAAAACGAATGTTATATGTGACTATTAGTAAATAAACTCTTTAAACAATGTTCTGTGGACTTAGAATTTAGCAAAATATTAAACTTCTTTAATACGTAAACTTATTATTTAACTATCCGCCATCTTAAACCCTTCATAGCATTAAAAGTGTTCATCGAATCTTAGTCATCGTCACGTGACTGAGATACGTACTGTACTCGAGCGCGTGTGCTTTCGAAAACGCCTCTAGCTAACATTTTTGCCAACATAATCAACAAATATTTTGCCATGAGCACGAATCACAGAAGTGTAATTTCTCGCACTTCAGCAAAACGTACAGCATTTCGGTGTCAATGAATTTGCCTCAGAAATACATCTCTTGGAAAAACCTTTTTCAGAAAGTTGGAAAACAATTGCTGTGTAAGATTACAGTTGTAATATATGTTTAGAATTCAAGAAACAAACTATTTTCAAAACGTGCACTTACCTTTGCTTTACGTGTCATGTTATTACAAGTTAAATGGTTTTAGTAACACCTATTTACATTTGGAGTAACCACAAGTCTGCGGATGCGAGGACATTTTTTGGATGTTCTCTATGAGTTTGTTAGAGAAACGTTAATAGGTTCACCGTTCATGAACCAGTGTTAAACTTAATTTTTTAAAAATATGACCGCTAGTTCCTTATTTTTTAAAAAAGTAAAGAGAGACTGTGGTAATTAAAATTCTAAATTCTTTGAGATAAATTGTATAATGCTATAAAGGTTAAAACAAATTAACTAAAATATATTCGCGTATTCTGTCTCTCATCATTGCAGGATTACGTTTGTCGAAAAAAATGATACAAAGTGATGTACTTAATATTCAAAATGGGTTAAGATATATTGTGGACTGTGTGACAGGAAATAAAAAAAATGCGACTAAAATACACAGTATGAGTCAAGACGCAGTATGTCCATTTCGTGTGGTGGTAGCTTACAAAAACCTTTGTCGGAAAATTGTTTCCAATTTGTCCCTAAAGGGAACTCTTCAGTGTCCTATAAATTACTTTACTTCATTCTCAGTAATTTAACTTGGTAATGTCACTTGTCCAATATTGTTTAAATAGGACAGGACACTTTTATTAAGCATCAAGCTTCCGAACTCTTCACTGTAATTCATCTTCTACTACAGAATATTAAAGAGGCGAGAAATATAAATGAAAAAGTGGCTGTGTCGAAAATTGCTAGAGTTAGCCGTTTTCGAGAAATTCGTATGTAACTTTACTATATTTTTGTAACGTCTGAAACATATACAGGCATAGAGACTTTCTTGCAACGCGTGTAACCGAACTTACAGGCGCGTTGTAATAATAGTAATAATATTATTATTATAATTAGTGACAATAATCACTGTCTACATACCAACTGACACGTTTTGTAACATCACCAATAAAATATTCTGCAATACTGCATGGGATACATACTTTGTGTAGTGGTTTGAACACAATCATTGGACTAAACGATTTACGTTTAGTCATCAGCGGGGTTACCTGGATGTACGATCTTGTAAAACTGAGAGAACATTGCCTTAAACGTGCTATATTTACAGCACACATTCCTTTCCCACAGGGTGCAACTGCTTAACAGTAACATGCACCTACTTTTACACCATCCGCGTAACAAATCTTCGATGAAAAATCCGTCGAAACAATATTACAACACGCCTTTTAGTTCGTTTACATGTCTTGCAAGGAAGTCGCAATGCCTGCATATGTTTCAGGCGATACAAGAAAAATGTACTAGTTTTATATACGATTTTCACAAGAACGGCTAACTTTAGCCATTTCCGACAAGACAACCTTCTGCACAAATCCTTTGCGCCAGTTATGATACTTTCTAGTAGAACACGAATTGCAGTGAAGTATTCCGAAATTAGAAGCAGAAGAAAACTGTCGTACCTCAACTGAACAATAATTGGGCAATGACATTACCAAGCTAAGTTACCTATTATTAAGTAAAGTCATTTCACTGTAAAAAGTCTCATTATTTAATATAAGTAGTTTTTAAATATTTAGTTAAAATGTAATTTGAAAGTCTGTTTTCAGGGCAGCGTTACGCCCACAATTTTCACAAATTGAAAACACATTTTCGAAATTTCTTTTTGTGAGCTATCACTATACGAAATTAGCGCACTTCTTCCTAACTCATCCTATATACATTAATAGTATATATTTGGGGATTGGGAAGAGTCACTAATGATGTCATGACAGCCATCTTGGATAATTTCAGGACAGCCATCTTGGATAATGTCATGACAGCCATCTTGTAATCCGACATACGATGCCATCTTGGATGATGTCACAGCTGCCATGCTTTAATCCGACACACGTCGCCATTTTGATGACGTCACTATAATCTTAACCTAAAGGTCAAAATTTCCAAAATTAAAAAATCCAGAAAATCCAAAATTTGCAAAATAAAAATACAAAAAAAAGTTAAAAATACAAAAATTTATACCCACCATCTTGTTTCACAAACATGTAGTAACCATCTGGTTTCTGGTGGTAATCTTGTAAACGTGCATTACTCCTGCCATTATCTTGTCTACAATTTCTAAATGTCAATTGTTTTACATACATCTAGACAACCGTGTTTATGGTTTCCTCCAAGTGTTATGAAAACTTTTTGAATTTAAGTTAACCTGATAATTTTCTCCAAGTCTTCCGAATTTTTTTTTAAGTTTGCACTCCATCCAAACCTTATTCGTATGTCATAAAACTGTCTTTAAATTAATTAAATTAAAGAATAACCGTGACATACACGAAAGAGCTTCCACCGTACCTCCAGCCTCGTCTCATATAAAATCAATCGTCATTAGTTAATACTGTGTTTATTTAAATTTTATTTTGAATTAAAATACTAACTCTAAAAATTTAAACCCTACTCTTATCCTACGGACAACTGATCGATTTTCAATAAATATTATCAAATAAATGATACGAGTTTCCTCAAAGTCTTCCGAAAACTTTTGTACCTAATATTCTAAATAAATCCTGTTAGTATTTAATTTAACTATATAAGTAAAAAGAGTTTCCTCAAAGTCTTCCGAAAACTTTTCGACTTCCCATTCTAAATAAATCCCGTCAATATTTAGTAAATGACTTTATAATAAAAATTTTAACTGAAAATTAACAAACACATCTTACTCGGATGAGCTTCCTTTGCTCACTGGCTCCCCATAACCACGGTAATTATTTAAAATTGACTCAATTCATTAAATAAAAAACTATGGGGTCTCTCCGAGTCTTTTCCAAAAAATTTTCGATTTCGTTTACCAACTCTATCCCATAAAGAATAAAAATATTTTTTTAGAAAAATAGATTGAATTATGTGAATAACCACCAAGTCACGCCGGATGAGCTTCCTTAGATCACTTGCTCCCTTACCATAGTATTAACTTAAACCCAACTCTTATCCAAGAAATACACGATTGATTTCCAATAAATTAGATAAATTAAATATAGGCGTTTTCTCCGAGTAAAACGAAATTTTTTTCGAATTTGCATTTCATGGCGAGTGGTCTGACCACACGGCTGTCAGGGTTTGTAGTATATAAAAGCGAACCAGATATGTTCAGAAAGCCTTTGTCCGTCACCAACTATTATGTCACCTTACACGTGCGGAACTGGATTCGGAGGAAATCCCTATTTTTAAGATAGCTGTTTACCTGTAACTAAATCATTGGCGGAGGTAATGGTCGACCAGGTGAAGTGGAGGGGAAGCCAGTGTGTTAACGGTGCTCGTCTGGGTACGATGTGTTATTTATTTAATTAAATACATTTTGTGAAAACATTGTCATTTAGTAAGTATGCATGGGGTTTACTTGGAATGAAAAATTGACAAATTTTTGGAAGACATGAAGAAAACTCCTATTTTTTTGGATAATCGTGCTGGTATAGCTAGGATAAAAGTAGGTTTTAAGTAATTATTGCGGTTGGGGCGCCAGTGTATCAGTGGAGCTCGACCAAGTATGATAAGTTGGTATTTCATTTTATTAATTTACTAAAAGAAAATGTTACTTCGTTATTAGGTAAGAGCAGGTTCCTGATTCGAATGCAAAATCGAAAAAAATCCGAAAAAAAAACAACCTATTTTTATTGGATTTATTTGAAATTGAAGTTGTATGGGTAGGATAAGGGTCTGGTTTAAGTTTTTAGCAGTGTGCTAAGGAAGATTATCCGGGTATGAAATGATCATTATTTACTTAAGTTAATCAGATTTATTTGAAAATATTTTTATGAGTTACGAGCGGGACTTTGTTTGAATGCGAAATCGAAAAGTTTGTGAATGACTAAGATAAATTCCTTGTTTTTTTTTTAATTTATTAGAAATCGAAAATCCTTAGCTAAGATAAGTGTCAGGTTTAAGTAATTACTGCAGTGATTGTGAGTCAGAGTGCTAAGGAAGCTCCTCAGAGTAATATATATCAATTAATTTTTAGGTGGAAGTTTTTATAAAAAAGAGTTATTTACTGAGCATTAATGGAGTTTGGTTTGGAAGTAAAGTGGAAAATTTTCGGAAGACTTGGAGGAAAATTTTGTTTTTTATTTGATTGAATTTATTAAATATCGATTGAGTACAGGTAGGATTTATGTTATAAACGTCATTAGTATTTACATTTAAAAGAAAATATACATATTCATGTAATAGAACGGGTTTGTGGGCACTATAGAAGCTCGTACAGGTATTTAATGATTATTTTTTAAATTTAATTTGTTGAAAAACAGTTTTTGTGATACATGAATTGAATTTCGTTAGAATGCGTATTCGGAAATTTTCTGAGTAGTCGGAGGAAACCATAAGGAATGTTGTCCATATTTATGTAAAAAAACTGACCTCAGATATCGTTGACAATTAGTTGCAAGACTAATAAATTATTACAAGATGGCTTCCAGAAACAAGCTGGTGGCTACTTTATTGATATTTTGGATATTTTGGTAATTTTTGAAATTTAAATTTTCTTTTTTTTTTTTTTAAATGTGGGAAATTTTGATCTTTAGATCAAGTTCATGGTGACGTCATCCAATATGGCGGTCGTGACGTCATAAAAATGACAGCGTGTGTCGGGTTAGATGATGGCTGCTGTGATGTCTTTCAATATGACGGCCATGACGTCATCAGTGGCTCCTACGCTCTTAATCCGAAACCCGTTGTCCCCTACTCACACAAAATATACTACTTACATAATGTTGTAAATCATTGCAAATTTAGTTTGTGCCAGAAAAAAAGTGAGACAAATTAGACGAAAATGAACGAAACGGTTACCAATTCGAAAACCATCGCTAACGGTTAGTAATTTATAACCAGCTACATCTATCGGTGGTTTAAGACATGTCGTCTGAATCTGATTGTTTTAAAACCATTATTTTTTATCATGATATATAATTTTGTGATTGTCCTCAAACATAGAATAATATGAGCTGTATTCTGAAATCTGATAAAAAGATTGAAAAATTTCACTATAATAATATAACTTGTATGAAAATATTCTCACCAACCTTTTTTAAGCAAACAAGTTAGCAATAATGCTGTACCGGTCGGTAAATAAAATTGTTATTGTTAAATGGCAGGTTGTAAAACATTAAGTTAAAAAAAACGTGACTGCTTAAAACAAACAAAAGAATGTCAAAAGAAAACATTTTGTTTAATTGGTACAAACAATTATACATTAAAATTTTTATGTATATTTCGGTGACTGTATACCTTAGTATGCCGAAACCTAAATGTCTTTCCTTGAAGTGCTTTTCAAATATATACAATTAAAAACATAATTTCATCAAAATTATCAGTGATTTAACATCTTCAACACTACACGGACAGTCTGAAAGAATTAATAATTATAACGGAATGTAGTAAGTGATAACAAAATACCTTAACTTTACCATTAAAAAATACAAAACTAATAATATGTTTCTTGATGTTAGTTTGTGTAATGAACTAAACCGTTTTGATTTACTAAATTTTTCGTTTAAGCTGGAGTGAAAAAAGCGCATTGCAATGGTGTTATTCTAAGTGCTTTCGTTAGAGGCATATAGAAAGGTATACGGTATAATGAAACCACAATTATGGTTACGTAAATTACGGCACTTCGCACGCAGCTACATAACGTAAGCAAGGAGGATTTACATGCGGTGTTTTGCACTGTAAGGTTACACTGATAGGTAATACCATCGGATAATACCGGACTATGTGTTTATACGGAAGAAAGACTACAGTGGTAGCTAGGGTATAGCCTGGAGAGTAGGCAAAATGTCCTGCATCTGGTGGCAAACATACTGTTACAATTTTTGAGCACAAACTTTTCATGTGGGCAATTCCCATGAGTTCATTTGGGATAGAGGTCTTATTATTAGAAATAAATAAGTTAAATTAAGTACTGGATTTAAAGCTCACAAAGCTACGAAATACACAAAACAGTTATCAACTATAACTTTCACAACACAATTAATTATGGACACAATTAGTACTGTGCCACAGAACGTTAATTAACTTTGACTATTAAAGCATAAGAATATTCACCATTAATCAAATAAAGACTACAAATCACAGTAAAAATTCAGTCATATATCTAATCAACAGTCTCTCAAATAGTGACAATGAACCACCTTAACAGTCCTAAGGGAGGATGGTTCACCATGTAGAGTGCAGCACCCAGAGTGCACCACTGGCTTCGCTCTTGACGTCTTCGGTTCGATTCCCATCGCGCACGTCCTTCCCCTGTCGACACGCAGCAAAAGCCCTCTTGTCTCACCCAGTACTGCTCCGAAGGTATGTGCCTGTAGCCTCGCAGTAGACTCCGACGTCACCAAGACGTCTTCCTGACATCACCAAGATGTCCTCATCAGCCTCTCTGCACAAGCTTAGCCCCTCCTCCGAGCAGGACCAATAGCGAACTCTTGAAGCACTTCTTTTGAATCACCAGCTAAACAGTCCCCTCAAGTAGCCAGTTACTGCCCTCCTCGACACAACACTGTCAGTGTTGTTATCCACAGCTCACCACCTCTGCAGTACTCCATCACAACACCACAAGTGTTATTCGTCCTTCCTGCAGCCCGCTGGCGTCACACAGCCTCGACACCAACCACCGCTGCCGTGTTGCCATCCTCGAGATGCCACAACTCATCAGCTCAGTCGCGCCGACACAACACCTGAGTGTTGTCTGTCCCTTCAGCAGGGCACTGATGCTACTCAGCCTCGACACTGACCATTGCCGCCGTATTGCCCTCCTCCTGATGCCACACCTTGTCAGTTCCGCCGATGTTACATCAGCCTCGACGCCGTCGTGATACCGCCCTCAAGGCACTGGGTCCTCATCTCTGCGCCGCCGCCAGTGTCTACTCTCGGCCTGTCGCTTCTCACGACGTCCATCGCCACCCCAGTGGAAACACCACCCCTAAGGGCGCTGCCTCACACCACTCTCAGTCTCACTTCATCTTCACGACTTCCTACAAGACTATCACTTCCAGACTAAGACTTCCAGACTGACTCATGATGCGCAGTTCCGTGGCTTTTATACGGCCCCTACAGTGACGTCAATTACTGATGAAATATTATGGCCTGAGGTCTAAAAATAGACATTGCCTCCTCGTGCCTGTCAGTAGTCACGTATTCGCACTGGCGTCATCGAGGAATCCCAGTGACGTCTCTCGGGAGTTGCGACATAGCTGCGAAAACCCATGACATCACTGGTTGACTCACAGGGCTGACCACCCAGCATGATGTAATGTGCCTACTGCCCGACAAACATGCAACAATACTGTATTATCACGTTTTTCGCTCTCCGCCTTTAGGAGCTTCTAAAACTGTTTTAAAACCAATACAAAAGGATAAACTGCTTACTAAATTATGCTTTTGAAATACTCTATTAGCGTACATATTTACAAGATATCCCAGGAAAGCAATTATAGTCTAGCGATATGGGGTAGGAGGATTGAACATGAAAATTTAAAATATATATTTTTCTTTATAAAGACAGCGAGATCATTACTATTGGCAAACTTCAGCAGAATCTGGCAATAAAAGTCTTTCTCCTTTCATAATGTTGTACTGTTATCAGTTGTAAGTATATTACATATAAAATATACTATATATCAGGAGATTTAAAATAGATTGCGTTTTCCTTACTCCTTATATAGAAGGATAAGAATTTTTCGAATGTACCAAATACAAATTTCATCCAAATCTTCAATAATAAAATGGATTGCTGCAAAGTGTCCTATTGATTCTGATGAGAAGTATGTTTTCAGATACAACTCAACTGGTATATTTAATTATTACAAGTTCGCAGCTAGATCCATATCGAATTATTTTAGGGGTTCAGTAGCATATCGAAAGCCTTTCGATGTGCACTAAAAATTCATCAGATAGTGGGAAACAAATATAATAGTTTCACATATTTACTTCAGCATACATTGCCTTGTGCTCTCAACCATATTCTCCTCTCTACTGCAGCGGAAAAAACAATGCAAAGAAATGCGCGCGCGAAGAGGGAAATCTGCTAAATGCATTCGCGTTGATTTTTCTGGTCCTCCTGAGAGTTTCACCCCGTGGAATAATATGTTTCTGTGAATCTGGAAACATTACAATCAAGTATGTTCCTTTTCATTTCCTGCACACAAGCTATGTCGACAACCGATGTCGTTCAGAGCAGAGCAGGTAGTAAACAAGTTTCGTATTGAGGAGGTATCGTGAACATAAATACAAGCCAAAACTGTGAGTACTGGGATGCAGACAGGCCCTGTATCTGCATCAATAGACTTATGTGTTTATTAACACCAGTGTCACTACTATAGTAGGTTTATTAGTTAATAAACTTTATGAGTTTGCTAAGACACATCACGTTTCTCGCTCCGAGTCGTTACCATCTTTATAGCACTTACAATCGATACACACATCTATACGGGATTCAAACCAAGGGACTTCAACGTAACGTTTAAATTTTCCAACACGAGGCTATGTGTAGTAGTCAAAGATAACGTGACAAACGATATGTTTATTTCAAACTATTCTAAGCTGGAGCGGGTAGCATTTGTATTTGAAATTAGAGCCACTTAAATTGGTCGTCCTTCGTGGTGTAGTTGACCCGCGAATGGAAGGTTTCTGTGTTCGCGTCCCGGGCAGGATGAAGGCATTGTCTGAAGTTGGCCTAATTATCAATGAACTTGCGTGTTTACGAAAACAGAGGGCCTCTACGCTATGTGGGTACACCTGGTTCATTGGCATGCACTGAAATTGTTGCTTCTACGGAACACATTGTTGTAGGAACAATGCAGACAGTACTAAATAACTAATCTGAACAGTTGTCCTTATTTTAACAGAGGTAAAGCACCCCCGACAGTACTTTTCTTTCAGTGTGTTGACCAAAACCGACTCTCCGCTTACACTACACATATTATTGTTCCTCTCACCCTAACCTTAATGGCATAAACATGTACTGTGCAATATTAATATTCAGTGCAGTACTTAATTCTGTATTTCTTTTGATTATTTACTGCCAAATGAGATGATATATAATTTTTGATTATGAAGCAGGCTGTAGCCGTGGGGATAGTGAGACGCTCATCCCAGCTCACTACGTCGGGATGCGTGTGTGGTTGTCAATACACGAAGACCCGGAGCAGAATAAACGTTTCTCTACTGTTCCGTCCCTTGTGTCCTTCCTGAGCTCTCACTGTATCACTTCTCCCTTTCCGCCCGGCAAACATTTGACGTTTCCCAGAGAACAAACACACCAACCCCACGAGTTGACTCGTTTAGTGTTAGATACGCACTTCCGACATCACGAAACGGTGTTTACGAAGGGCCTCTCTGTTAGGCCGGGCACGATATAACTTCAACTCTAGTCCTTTAATTAGTGATCCAAACTTGTGTCTAAAAAAACAGAACCGGTCTAATTGCTTGCGTGCATTCGAACAAAACTTGGCTCACCTCTGATGTTTTGATTACATGCCAGAGAAAACTAACTCTAGCGTAAAGCCTAGTTTACACCAACTAATAACATGTGTTTTCAACAATGTTATTAACAACGCTGTAAAAATGCTTTGAAAACTGTTGAAAACAAGATTTTTGCCAACATTCTGTTATTAACTTTGTTAATATTTATAAAAAAATTTAAAATCATTTGTTGCCAACATTTTGTTGATAACGTTTGCTAGCAACAAAATTTATGAATATTATAATAGTTTTAATAACTTTGTCACCAACGATGTTGATAACATTATTTCCCCGACCCATTCATGGGGGGTCTAGATCAAAGTATGTTAGCAACAAATGTTACTGGCAATGTCGTTAGAAAAGTTGTCGGCATTTTTGTCATCAACAAAGAAATTAACTTCCGTTCATCATTCTTACAACTTTGTTAGTCACATTGGTGTTTTCAGAAATGTTAATAACACTTTTGCTATCAACATTGCAATAAAATAGTGTACCATAGCTCAGACTTTGTTGATACCATTTTTGTAACATTGTCAGTGTTATTTTTTCGGTGTAAACATTCCTTAATACTTTCGTAAACGCCTTAGGTTTTTTGCACGTGTCTACTGTGTAGTTAATGGTGCTGGAGAACAAATTAATTTCATACTGCTCTACTTTTAGACAGCTTACGAATGGTCCACAATTGTAAATAAGGATATGATTAAATTTAGTAGCTAAGGCATTAAGAGCACATCAAAGCCGTAAATCTCGCGCTGTTGTCAGCTCGTACAAACAACGAAAACGATTCTTTCTACAAAAACTAAACATTTTACAGTAAGTAAAAATACTTGTATTCTCCACGATACTGTAATAGTATTACAGTATATTTTATAGGTTATTTATTTATTTTATTATTTCAATGGACACTTCAAGGTAATATTTGTGTATATGAACTTTAATTGATATTAATTAAGTCATCTATTTTAATATTTATTAATTTTAACCCCAACCTGAATGCAATAATTATTTAATTTAATTTTAAATTTGATTTTGTATTTTAGGAAATCTCTCGCAATATTTTTCTGTACATTTTAATTTAGTTGAATATGGTTTTTATTGAGCACTAGTTCATATTTTGTCTTAGGAGATGATTTCTTCCTCCTTGCTTAAGTAAGTTTATATCTCTGAGTCTGAGAGGCATAGTTTAAAGCAAGTGTCTTAGCTATTTGCCTTTCTTGCTCCCTGAACCTTCGAACTGTTAGGTACCTTGGCAGATTCTACGATGGTCTAGGTTTTATATCTGCCGCCGTCGTAATTTGTTAGGGCACTACATATACCAGTATATTTTGAGCCATCTTAAGAAGAGGCAATAATTGAATAAGTATCAGATGTAATATTTTTAGTGAGCTTCAAGAAATCTTGTGAACAAACTGTAAGCCGAGCTATTTGAGTTGACTTTTTATCAGTCTTTTTGTTTTAAAGTGCAATTGTCTTTTCCATTGAGAACTATAAATTTAATTTGCGTGAAAATGTCTCTCATATTAAGTAATCAGAAAACTATTGAAATTTACTTTATTAATGTTGAAAAATTGATATGGAACTTGTATTGTTGCCGTACCCAAAGGTTTGGGAAAAAATTATCTCACGCCTCTGTGGCTGAGTTTGATAGCCGGACAAACAATTAATTTAATGAGCTACCAAAATGTTACGTAACTACAAGAACTTCAGAACCCGTTTGTATTTAAATAATGTTGAAATATGTGTGTACCCATAGTGTTAGAGATTCTAGATATTTTATTTATGATTTATTTGAAACGCATCACAAAAGTAATAAATTTTATTTTCATGATAAATGTAAATATTTCAAAACTGGCAGTATTGGTAATGTTATTTGCACTTTACAAGTTATGTACTAATGGTATCGAGCTATCTCTTATTATCTCCTATATTTTCCTCATATTTATATCTCTACAACTATTTTCCACAGACACAGAATCCATTTGCACAATGGTAAGGATTTGTGTCTTTCTTTATTTCGAAGCGGGACAAAATTCTTTAAACTTGGACAATTTGTAGAAGATATAAATACTTTTCACTGTGCTGAACGAAAGAATTACGACTTAACTGAGTTTCCTAATTTTCTCTGTAAATAATTTGTTTCTTTCTTTGACTGTATTAGATATTGTTATTAGGAGAAAACAGCTAACTTGCTACAATGGGATGCATTCCTGTGTGATTATAAAAAAAAGTAAATTTGCGGGAAACGACATTTCCTTTTTAGTGTAAACAATTTGAATACTATCCGGTAAAAATACACAGTTATAGAGTTTTTATTTCTTTTCAGTTCCTTTAACCATCGGCTGAGTTCAGTTGAACATCAAGTTCACAGTAATATAATTACAACGCACTTTTGACGTATTGGTGCGGTTTGCCGCTTTTTATTTACTCAATAATTGATTTCACAATATTGCGACCGTTATTAACAATTCAATTATTATTTTTTGTTGTATTTGTAGTGCCTAATCCGGAAGCAACTTAAAATAAGGTTTAAGAATTTGCGTCACGTAGCCTATCTATAGCTGACTATTTCGATGAATACATACTATATAGTTTATTTTTTTCGTTAAATTATAAGTGACTTAATTAGTTATAACGTTTCAGAGTGTAGGGGAAATTTATTTTATTGTATCATCGTTAATGATCTGTTAGCAATACAAGCGGGCATGAAAAGTACGTGTTCTATGATAAATTCTGTCTAAATCACCAACTTCTTTCTTTAAGTGGTCACACAGGGTTATAAGTTTTCTCTTCGCTCAAACATGACATTAGCGCTGAGTCTCTCTCTCTCTCTCTCTCTCTCTCTCTGCGGGCCGTGGACTTCGCGACGATTTGCACAAAACATTGCGTCTTGAACAATACATTTCGTATTTGAGCGTGTTTTTGCATTTCCACGAAGAAGAAATGTATTTTCAGGACAGAGCACGTGATAAGTAATATGAAATATCCTCCCGTTCATATGTACCTACTGATAGTAACATTTCTTCAGAAGTAGAGTTCGGTTTCACGATGCGAAATACATTGTTAGTTACGTCATTTGGTATGTGACAGTTACAGATCAATTACTTTTCAACTCTAGTTGTGGAAAATGCCACGTGCTCAACTCGGATCTTTGCCCACTAAATATCAACGTCACGGACATGACTGACAGATTTCTCCTACTGCTCTCTCATTATATAATGTAGCGCGCGCACTATTGACTGCAAATAAATTTTAAGCATAGATGACCGCAATTCCATTTGTTGGCTCGTTGTTCGTTATCATAATTGAGTAGTCCAGTTCCAAAGCTCGCCTTGTCCATCATCAAAGAAAAATGAGTTCTGAACAGTTTTGTGTGGCTTTTAAATGTGTGCTAAAGCTGACGTGATGATAGTTCCCAAAACTCGCCTTATTCAATAACAGACACACTTTGAAAAACTGTTTTGGCCATGTCACAGTGGGCTTTCAAATCAGTTTTTTTCCATTTTCTCAGTTTTAGGGAAAGTGGACAAGGGGAGTTTTGGAACTGGACTACTCAATTGTAAGTTATTGTAGTACCTCTGAATTATTTAATAACTTCAGGTGGGGAGCGCAAGTTTACGAAACTATAGTAATATTTAGCATTTCTACCGGCCTTTTTGTAAGCAACCTAATGTGTGCCTGAGCCGTTATCATTGTCTAACTTAATAATTCCACACTCGGTTTGCATTTGCTTGGGCGGTAAATGCTATCGATGTTAAACTTAAAAGCCACATTGCATAAGTATAAAGAAATATTGAAAATATCAAATGTGCATTATAAAAATAACAGTCCGCTAAGTAATGCAAATAAGGACGAACAACTTCCAAAAATTGGCATTGTATGGGATTTGTTCACGAATTTAGGTGGTGATGTAAGCACTGGGTCGGGGCTGTACAAGAATAAATTTGTGACTTATAAACATTCTGAATACGTTTACAAGGGCAAGGCAAATGAACTTGTGGATAAATTGTGTCTGCTAAGTGCATCTCGGCAGGCTGGCAATCATTCTCATGCGAATGAAATAGCAAATATATTGGAAGAGTTGCGTGAATCGCATTATATACGATGAGTCGTGTAGAAATAGCTGAAGAACTACACAGGCCAGCCAGACGTCGCTACCCGAGAAGGAAAGTAATTGTGTATGAACTGAGATACCTATACGAATGTGACATTGTGGAAATGATACCTTATGTAAGAGTAAACAACGGGTACAAATACATGCTTATCTGCAAAGACAGTTTCAGCAAATATGCTTGGGTCATACTGGTAAAAACTAAAAGTGCAAAGGATGTAGCCACTGCAATGACGGAATGATAAAGGTGCAGACAGACAGATTTGGACAAAGAATTTTACAATGTAGCTTTTCGTGCTCTAATGAAGAAAAATAAGATTAATCATTTTTCAACGAATTCGGGCATTGAAGCGTCTATTGTCGAACGCTACAATCGTACTCTGAAATCGATAATGATTAAACGATTCTCTGCTCAAGGGACATACAAGTGGACTAAAATTCTACCCGATCTAGTAGCCGCAAATAATCGCACAATGCATGGTACCACTGGAATGCGCACCGTCGACATTGCAAAGAAAAACAGTTATGTCTTACGACAAACTGTTTACAAAAATGAGAAGAAACTCAGTACATGCAAACTTAAGTAAGGCACGTGTTGGCGAATTTGTACGCATTTCTATAATAAAAAGCACTTTTACTAAGGTTACACACCTAGTTGATCCAATGAAATTTTTAAGGTGGCTAGAATACACCCTTTTGAACCCAGGACGTATTACCTGGAGAATGAAAATGGCCAGATCATAACAGGTGGCTTCTACTCAGAAGAAATAAAAAAAATACAAGTTTCCGCACTATTATCTCATGGAAAAAGTCTTAAAGATTACTTGTTAAGTGGCTTGGTTTTTAGACAGGATAAAAAATGCTGGATAGATGAGTCTGCAGTCACAGACAAATTGTAGTGAAACATTATACTATTATGTAAATGTTTATATGTCTTGAAAATGTTGTTTATTTTTTTGAATAATTACTGATTCCATTTCATGTATTTAATGTGCAGGAAGAATCTTATATACAATTTATGTTGAATAGCTCACAGTTTTGCATTTGATTAAGTTTCTTAGACGAGAAAGCAAGAACAAGCGATGTACGTAAATGTCAATAAACTATTAACAAATCTATGCATTAGTGACTGACATTACATGTTTCACTTACATTTGTTTAGATGGCAATAACTAAAATGTTCGAAAAAACATTGGCAACGGTTGTTTATGTGTCTACATATCTCACAAAGCTCACCACTACTAGGAACCACAGTGATAATTTTTCATACACACAAATACACATACGTTACTCAATTGGTTATATCAAATGTACTCCAAAATGTTAATTGATTTGATGTTAAATATCTCAGTACTTCAGTCTCTTGCACTTTTGCGTTTGATAAATTACTTTCAAAAGAAAGTAAGCACATGCAACGAATTTAAAAAGTCAAAAACTGAATCTGCTTATTAGAAATTGGTATTAGGTTTTAATTTTATTTCTAGCAGGCAGTATATAAACTTTAAAGTAACAAAATTAAAACGTACTTGGTAATTGTTTATATGTCTGTAAATCTCTCAAACCATAATACTTTATAAATTTTTTTACACTCTACTGTAGAAGGAAGTGTTTATAACATTGAATAATGTAATCGTTATCTACGATGATGGCTAGGAACCACACTTTATATATACAAATACATACACACATAACCCAATTGTTTGTGTAAAGTGTGCTCCAGCCCATGATGTGCTGGTTCAATGCTTTGTATCATTTACTAAATTTTTTTTAAACCGAACAAGACACTAGAGATAAACTTACAGACTCACAAAAATAATAAACAGTTTTTGTGGGTTTCAAAAATTATTAAAATCAATCAATAAATTTCGACTAAAATCGAGATGGATTCGAACCAGGGTCCGATGCTATTATAGAGTACTTGTCATTAGAAAGCCCTAGCCTTACCAACTACTCTACGCACATGTTGTATACTCATTTTTGAAAGACAGATATGTATTTTATAGTTAAACTTACTAATCAAAGAAAGATAATCTTTTGCTAATGATATGTTTCTAACAATGCCAATGTTCAGCCAACCTACATATCAGTACCAAATATTTTCAGTGGTTGGCCTACTGTGGGTTATGCAGTGTTAACCCAACGTAAAGGTGCATACCTATTGCCAACGGCGTGTTTACCAACTGGTACCTAACAATTAACCAAGAAATTAAAATTTACAAAAATACTGTCTTTAATGTTATCTTGCATTTTCTATTCTAATGGAGTCGTCTTTAGAAAGAAACACAATTTGTGTCACTGGAGGAGTCTGTTTACAAACTTGTTGCCGAGTTAACTTCCAAACTGAAGACTTTCCGGGGTTGGTATTATGTGGATTATACAACGTAGGACCAAGTTTACTGAAAATAACTTTCACCTAACCGTTATAAACATATGTGTTGTTTGAGCAATGTTGGATGGATGTAAAATTACATATCTAACACCAACAGTATGGTTACCAACTTGTTACCAACGCTCAGCCAACCTACATACAAAAGATTATGGTTGTCATAATGTGGGTAATGCAACGTTGGACCATCATGCTGGGGACAACCTATTATACAATATTTGGATTTCCAACATTGTTCCAACGTGTAACCAACAGAACAAAAATTACATAATAATAACTTTATTTTAACTAAGTAACATTTTTATGTTATAAACTTGAATGATTGGTTATGTTGTACTGTAAAACATGATTTGAACTCTTTGTGTAAAATGTTGGTATTGCAATATTAGCCCACTAAACCCCAACAGTATGTTTACTGAAGCGTTGCCAACATTTAATCCACAAAATTTAAATAACTATATTTTGGTCTTCCAAAATGTTCAGACATATTTTACTTTAATATAACTTTTTTCAAAATGTTTCTGATTCATTGCAATAATAATACATTTTCGAACATATTTGCCAGCATACTACGTTGCCCCAGTGTTGAATTTATGCGTGTTTTACAACACAACGTAATGCCAACGGCTCCAACAAATTTTCAACTTTGGCCCATCCTCGGTTGATACTGGGGCTATGTTGAGCCAAAGTTGTATTTACGTGTATTTTCCAACACAATGTATTGCAAAGATTACCAACTGGCTACCAACGCTCAATTTACTTTCGTACTCGAAGGTTTTCTGTGGTTGGCATAACGTGGGGTATGGAATGTAGGGCCAACGTACTGGTACAACCTATAACCAACGGTTGGATTTACAACATTGAGCCAACATTGAACCAACTAAATAATTATAACATGAAATTGATTAATTTAATAAAGCAACTAAATCGCTTCACAGACTTCAATGATGGGTAATTTCCTACATTAAAAACTTTATCTAGAACTCTTTGTGTAAAATGTTTTTTTTTTTGCCGTTGGCCAAATGTAAATATACACACCAAACCGTTCAAATAACAAAATTTTGGTCTTTTCGCTTGTTTTCATACATTTCCTGATTTATTATAACTATTTTCAGAATGATGCTGATACACTGCAATAATAATCTGTTTCTGAACATATTTGTTGGCATACTACGTTGGGCCAACATTGTATTTACGTGTGTTTTCCAACACAACGTATTACCAACGGTTCCAACCAATTTTCACCGTTGGTCCAACGTTGGTTGCTACTGGAAAAGGAGGGGGGGGGGGGCGCAGCGCGCGCTGCCGCGCCTAAGTATATGGGCTCTCTCTGCTTCCGTGCCGCCGCGCCCATGTGTGCGGGCACCATTTATGTTGCTTCAGATGTACTAATCAGAAAGGCAAATGAAATGTTAACAAAAAAACCCAACGCTATAATAATCAATAAGTTTGTGCCCGACCCTGTTATTGTCAAGAAGGGATAAGTTTTAAAGGGCGGTTCCTTGATGGTCTAAAGATCCTAATAACACTAGTCATTGAGCATAGAGCACAAATTAAATTTCATGTCTTTTCCGGTGTTTTGCCAAAATACTGTTTCATAATATTCAATTTTCAAATGAAAATGTTGCCCTAACGAGTTGCTCTAGGCAAAAATTTCACAGTGTAATTATCTGCACGAATTTGTGATAAGCATCACTCAAAGTTTGTAACATAAGTTAAAAAAACATTGTCTCTCTCTCTCTCGCACACACACACACACACACCTACTTTTTTTTGGTTATTTTCGGGCTGGCATTGTTTCCATAGTATTCGCTTTTCCCTTCAAGCATAAACTAAGAACACATACTGAATTAAGTTTTTATACGCTGCCACCAATCAGAACCTCGGAATCACGCTGTGTGATAAAAACCGTCTTGTTTCTGAACTTCCTACTCGTTCCTACATCATAGAAGAAACAGCAATATTTTATTAGAAGAGCCATCAATTATTTCATGAACAAAATTAGTCTGTCAGAAAGTCAACTACTGATGTTAGTTGCTGGACCTGTTTTTCAATAGTGGGTCAGGGAAACAATGTACAAATTTTGGTTGCTAGAAAATCCATAGGACTTTAGTAACGCAATCTTAACATACGCCAAGTTTGTTGCATAGGTTTATTTCTATACGAGTAAGAAAAAGCGGCAACAAAGACTCCGGCACCTTTTGTAATTTTTTTCCCAGTATGTCTCTTTTTTCCAGTAAACTCGTGAGAAACGGTATATGTTATACAATGATGTAAAATGTTCTGTTATTTAAAGCATGAAATACCAGAAATGCCGGTAAGCTTTCTGGAAAGTTAGCTGAAATAAGGAGATGGTGATTATGAAACGTTAGTGCCCCTTTCGCCTTACGAATCAAAATTGCTTTATTATCTTAAACATATAACAGTGCTTGGACATATGATACTATAAGAATTAAGACATAAGTAGTAGAAATTACATTTTTTTCCACCGCAGTCTTTTAAATCTGTGTGCATGCATTTCGATTGTTACTGCTTAGCCTACTTCTTATTGTTCTTATCGTCTTTTAAAATGATGTGTAACTGCCCCCTTTTTTTTGGGGCGTTACACGGGATTTCGAGCACTGCGCTGGACAGCGCAGACACCTGATTATGTCGTCTCTAGGCCCGTGATGGTAGAGGGCCTGAATGTGGATATGTCGGGTGTCACAATTAACAAGATCATTATACGTTACGGTGCGCGTCTCACCCATTTATTGACATGCTAATGTCCCACACACTATACAGCAAGGATGACGTCGCTGTGGGGCACTCACGCGTGCTCGCCGGCAGCCCATGCTTAGGTCTCTAGTACTCGTGCTCTCATTACTGGGCGCCTACGTCTACACATGCGGACGTCTTACCACACTTGCCATACTAGTACTAAAGACACGGCTGACTGCTAACTAGCAACTGACATCACAGCAGGTCTTACTGCGCGGGCGTCTGACTGAACACTCTTACAACACGTCATGCCTCGCGGACCGCTAACACCGAACTGCCTTGCACTCTCGGCGCTGCGGGGGCGGGCGGCGAGCACGTGGCTGTCGCCTGAGTAGTCGCCTGACGACAACTAGCCAATGGCGAGCTGCGAGCTACTGGGTGTAGCGAACTAAACTACACACTGGGTGTCCACAAGTACTTACAATCCCTTACAGATCAATAATTTTGACACCTTAACAATATTTTGATATACGAATGGCGAATATCAGTTTTTTAAACCTACCTTTCTGGAAAATGTTTGTGTTGAAGGCAATGCCATTATTTAAACTTTGTCACTATTTTTTCTGCGTGGATTACTAAGTCAAACTTTCAGTTACACTGTTGTGTGACTACGATTGATGCGAAAGAAGTGTCTCTACACTATATTATTTCCAGGCAATTTTATGTTACCGGAAGTGTTCACAGTGATTATAATCCTGTGCTGATTTACACATCATGTAAACAGTTAATTTTCCAAATCAAATGCTCTATTTCAATTATTAATTACAAATTAGTGGTTCAATTATATCTTACATCATGTGCGTCGTCTTCGGAAGTGGAAGAAGACAAACTGCTGTCAAACTTATTTTGTTTTTTTATGAACCTTTTGTGGTAGTTTGTTATTTTATTATTTTAATACTTAGGCTATTTATTTTATTCTTTCGATGACCCTTAACAAGAGCCTATAGACTCAGGGGTATAGAACTTTTCAACCTAAAATTACATTTCTTTGTGTCAAGTATTATTGATTCCACAATACAAAAAGATAAAAACCGACGTCATACATAATCACATTTGAGAATCACTATACATAATAATTTTTCTTCACTCAATACTATAAGCCCTCTTCACAAGTTCATAAAATGTAAAAAACTTAAAATGAATTAAATGAATTAAATATAATAATTAAAATACCCATGAACTATAAGCTCATCTTCCATGTACATTTCAAAATACGTTAATTTCATTACAATCATAAAAACACTGGTCATCAATTAAACAATGCAATAATGTAATTAATTTAGTACCAGTATTTTTTTAGGAAGCTTATTATACATAATTAATCCTGCATAGTATAGTCTATCTCAAGTAAGAATTCCATTGTTTGCAGATCTGAAGACTGCATTAGTACAAATTTCTACAGAAAAATACTTTAAATTTCGATAAACTTCACAGTTTGAGAGCCAGCTGAATGTGTTTGTGCAAAAACCACTTGTGGAAGAGGAAAACACAGTGTTTTCTTGAAAACAGCTTAATAAAGAAATGTATTACAACTGTCAAAAAGTGGAAAGATTGTGTGAGACAGACTATAGCAGTATTTCTAAAATTTAACTGTAGCATGTTGTACAATGGCTATACCACTGAATGTTTGCTTAACCAGTTTTAATGTACATTTATAAAATATTCATTAATAAAGGTTGGGATTTTGTGTAACTTTAAAAATTGTCTACAAGAGTTGAACTAAGAATTATTACAGTTTTTCTGTATTATAAATATCTTCTTACTTTCATTCAGATTCCCCAAAATTAGATTCAATATTCCATTCATGAATGAAAATAAGCTAAATATGCTAATTTCAGTGCTTTATAATCCAATAAGTTTTGCAATATTCCCAACATATAGTACATAGAAGAGAGCCTCCTTTCTAGTTTTGTTACATGACAAGAACACTTTAGTTGATTACCAATATTAAGACCCAATAATTTGGTATTATTAACTTCATTTATTGAAATATTATTATATTTAACAAGTACAGAAGTACAGGAAGCAACTTGGATCCTGCTTTTGTGAATTGCATAAAGTTAGTTTTTGCTACATTCAGTATTAATTTATTTTCATCAAACCGGTTTGTTAGGGTATCTAGTACATTTTTACTTTTCCTCTGTAGAGAATCCAGATTTCGATCACTGATAGTGATGCTTGCATCATCAGCAAATATGGTAGTTTTTCCAGTGTTCATTACATTAGGCAATTCATTAATATATAATAAGAAAAGTATAGGTTTCAGGAGGCTTCCCTGTGGGACACCAGTAGAGAATTTTTCCCAATTTGATAATATGTTTCCACTTGTGCCTGTTATTTGTACACACTGGTAACGATCACGGAGATAAATTTTAATAACATTGAATGTTACCCCTTTAACTCCATAAGACCTCAACTTTTTCATTAGGATCTCATGATTCACTAGGTCAAAGGCCTTTGTCAAGTCACAAAAATCCCATACACAAGTTATTCCTTATCAAATGCATTTAATATATTTTTTTGTGATTTCTATCTCTGAAATCCACTTTGTTCTTCACAAATAATTTTGCTACATATTATATATGATTTCAGTCTTAAATATAATAATCTTTTGTACATTTTGGAAAATATTGGTAAAAGACAAATTGGTCTACAGTTATCCGTCTTACTTGTAGCTCCTTTATATAAACAGGTATAATTTTTGCGTACTTCAGTCTATCTGGATTACAAACGGATTCAAGAGCTTGATTTATCAAAATAGAGGTAAAACTATACAGGGTGACTGGAAAAAACACCGACAACGCTTGGCATGTTGTGTGGGACAACAAACTGATCATAATTGAAGAAGGAACCCACGTCCGGAAACGTACGGTGTGGGCGCAGGAGACCAGAAAATTTTCCGTGCGATATATAGTTAATAAAACGAAGAAACAGAATGCAGCAAAAAGCAGGTTACAAACAGGGTTCAAACTGTGTACCACCGACGTCAATGCAGAGTCCACAGCGGCGGCGTTGAGCTGCACGCACATGATTCAATAAGTGCGGTTGTTTGAAAATAATTTCAATCGCTCGATGTACTCGTCCCATGAGGTCCTCCTCTGATATTACAGGAGTGGCATACACCATGGCTTTCATACTACCCCACAGAAAATAGTCGAGTGGTGTGAGATCTGGTGATCGTGCTGGCCATGGAACTGGTCCTCCTCGACCAGTTCATTGATTTGGGTATGTAACATTGAGGTGATTCCTCACATTTCTATCAAATTGTGCTGGAGCTTCGTGTTGCAGCCACATGACCTGTCGCATTTTCAGCGGCACTTCATCCAATAAAGGTAGGCAAGAGATCTCTAAGAACTGTGAGGTAGTTCACTCCTGTTGATCTGTTTGGCATTAGATATGGACCAATGATATGGTCCGCAATTATTACAGCCCATACGTTGAAACTGAACCTGTGTTGGTGACCGTGAACCGCCTGCGCACATGGATTTTTGTCCGCCCAAAAATGCATTTACAATTCCGTTGCAGTAAAGGAGAATTCGTCTGTGAATAGCACCTAGCTCGGGAATTGTGGCTGCAGTATATGCGTTGGTGCAAAACCACTCCGCAAACTGGACTCGTCGTGGGTAGTCATCCTCCAGTAGTGCGTGGACCTTTTGCAGATGGTATGGATGTAGCAGCTGGTCGTGAACAACTTGCCACACCGCATTTTGAGATGTGTGCAGCGTATGTGCCACTTACCGAGTGCTGGTGGATGGGTTCTCTTCGACCAGTCTCAACACGTCCTCCTCTAATTGAGGTGTTCGAGTCGAACGTGGTCGACCCGCATCACGTTTTGGCACCTAACAAAGGGATAACATTGTAAACATTCGACACTACTGCTGTACAGTAGTATTACTGCGGTACATGTAAGTTACAAGCTCAAGTTTCACTACTATCTACATACGTGAAACTTTCCAACTTCTCTTAGTCGTCTCTCAATGGCCGCGAACGAAGAATGATGTGGAGTATGTCTGTTTGGAAAACGTTCCGCATACAGTCGTGCAGCAGCTCGACCATTCCAATCTGTTTTGCCGTATGCGAGCACCATGTTGGTCATTTCCGCTGTTGTGTACTGGTACATGTCGACTGCTGCCAAACACGGCACTGCACTGAAAGACTACTAAACGTACCTCAGTCAAATGTATCGAGTAGCGCATGCGCAGGAATGTTATTACGTTCACATCGTTAGCTAAACGGTTCCGTGCATGTTTTGGAGACAAAAACGGATTGCAACCAATGACACCAGTTGTTTAACACTGACGTTCTACTGCACCCACACCGTACGTTTCCGGACATGGGTTCCTTCTTCAATTATGATCAGTTTGTCGTCTCGCACAACATACTAAGCGTTGTCGGTGGTTTTTTTTTTTTAATCAACCCGTATATCTATTACATTATTTTACTACGTTATTTGAGATCGCATAAATATTTTGGTAATTTTTATTTTTAAGGCTCATAGTTATCATTTATATTTTCCTTTCATAAGTTGGATATAAGATAAATCCTTTTTGTGGGTTGCATATTTTGTTAATCATACCGCTACATGGAGTATTGACACTAATTTTATAATCATCAATTACCGTAAATTTTTTACTAATACTTATAAAATGAGAATTGAATGTGTTAGCTATTTCATCATAAGAAGTAATAATTTTATCAATTATATTCATTTCAATGTCTTCATTGCCTAGATCATTTGTCCTTCCTATTTGTTTAAGTACTCCATACTTTTTTACTAGTACCACATTCATATATTTTTTGTTTTAGTAAAATTGGCCTTCTTTGCTAATGTTATAGTACTTTTATATATTCTTTTGATTAGAAATAGTTCTACTTTTCAAATGTAATTCTTTAATCGTATTGTTACGGTGTCGCAATCCCGCAGCGTCGGTGGCATCGCGGAAGAGTAGGAGGACGATTGCACAATCCCGCGGCGTCGGTGGCGTCGCAGGAAGGCAGTAGTAAGTGGGTGCTGGGTAATCAACTAGTCACCAAAAAGTGGTGGATTGTGGCAACAGTGGTATCCCAGGAATCCGATGACTTGAAGAGTTAAGTGGGTCTTAACACTTACCCAACAACTTCCAAACTCCTGGATTCAGCACGGATTGCTCCGCCTCTGGGCATAGCTGGGAACCAATCAGAGGGGAGGATTTTGACGGCCTGGTGGGGGTGCGAAGAATGGTATAGACATCAAGCTAGCTATCGAGGGAGTTGGAGTTGGAGAAGAGAGTCGACGAGATAGTCTTCTGCTCGGGCGGCGACCGCACCTAGAGACTCTGGGTTCGAGTCTGTGTGCGACCCTCTGGCTAGAGAACTAGCTCCAACGGCGGCACGAGCGGTGAGTGCTGTTGGTTTAGGGAAGGAGAGCGATCCTTTACCTATCTCCTGTCTCGCCTTACTCGAACCCTTCCACTCGCCTCTATTTCTGTATTGCTGTTATTCCTTGTTCTCTATTCTAATAAACTCTTGTTACCTTTCATCTCTGGCTTATTTATCTTCCCCTTCCCCGGTTAAACTTTGTAACAGTATGACTAGATTTTATTATGCCCTCTGTAATCCAATTGGTACTACAATGTTTTTTATTCAGATTCAAATTCAAACTTACAAGTTTGATGTTACAGGGAAATGCTTCCTCAATATATCTCAACAATGTATTTAAACATTTTTAAAATTTATATTTATATCACTACCGTCAATTGCTAGTAACCAATTAATATTGGAAAGTCTTTTTTTATATAATTTGTTTTGTATATGTCTGTTATCCTTTCTTAATGTAATTTCCACAAATTGAGCACAATGGTAAGAAAGGCTAGGGTCATAATTAAAGTTTGTAGGCCGATGTCATATCATGTGTGTCTGCACGTACAAACCAGTCAACCATTTTTTATGTACTGTAGCCTACCTACGAATTAATAAGAAGTAAATGAAACGTAGAAAACACGCTCACGATTTGTGTTGTCATGCTTATCAGAGAAACTTAATTTCCATGGTATAGAAGCAGTCTGATAGCGGTTTACTGAAGCTTACTTCACATTTATCTTTAAATGACTTGCTTTTTACCTTTAAAGATTGCGGGGTCACGCAGATAAGCTGTTGAACTGAAAACAATATATCTTAGCCTACGCATGGAATTATGAATATTACAGAAGTTATTCTTCGTTTTACATGTAATATGGAATATCCGACCATCAATCTGCCATGTTTCACGTGGTCATGTTAAAATTAAGAAGTTACCAGCATAACTGGTAAGCCCACTTTCCTTAAAGTAGGTGAAAATTACCCTGAAAGCTAAAACTGTTTACGTAATCTAGGAATATTTAATGTTATAGTGGATTTAGTCGTATGATACACGAAATATACTTAAGATAAATCAGCTTGCTAAGTAATATGCGAGTAACCAGTTTAATAAACTGGGGAAAGCAAGTCAGCTTTGTAGGTAGTACATGTGTATTGGTGAAATAAAAAAAAAAAAAACTTTTCCCAAGATGTGTCATACTTTGCCAAACAATAAAAAATGGCTACCATTTTAAAAATATGAATACAGGATGAACGAAATACACAATATTAAATTTTCTCTTTGTGTGTAGTATATGTGTATCAAGTTTGTCGAAGTTCTGAAAAATATTTCCTAAGATATGTGATACTATGCGAAAAGAATATAAATGGCCACCATTTTGAAAATATGGATACACGATGAATTAACTACACAATTTTCAACTCAACTTTGTATGTATGAGTACCAAGTTTGATGAAATTCTAAAATACGGTTATATAGATATCCAGCTTGATTAAAAAATGTTAAAAAGGCCGCCCTTTTGAAAATATGCACATGGCGTAAACGAAATATATAAAGGTCAAGTTGGATTACAAAATGCTATATGTTTGATGAACTTCTGTGCACTGGTTCAAAAGTTTTAAGGGGTACTCACACAAAACACTACACACCACACGAAACACACACCACACAATACACAAATCACACGTACGTACAAACACGCACGGACACATACAGACGCACAGACTAAAAGGTGATCTCATTAGACTACTTTCTCCTTCGGAAAGTAGGCTAATAAATTGAATGCTTCAGCATATTTTTGGCAGCCGAGTTCGTTGCGCTTGTGTAGACCATAGAAGTTAAGTTCTGATCTGGCTGCGCAGTTGTAAAATCCTGATGCAAACATGTATTTGTTGTGCCTATGATCACGTGACCCCTGGCGTGTACAATATGTAGGACGTGTTTACGTGAGTCCTTACAACAAAATTTATTTTAAATACTTATTATTTGATGTTTTTATGTGTTTAAGCAGGTTTTTGTGTGATATTTTGCTATTGCCTTTCGCTGAAAACTGCAAATTACCTACTATTGCTTTCTAACGTTAGAATAATGTGTAACATTAAGTTACTCGGGTGAAATCAAACAAGCTATAAATAATTAACGGTAAAAATTAATGTTAATAAATTCAGAAAAAATATTTATTAAGTCCAGTGACATAAATAGGTTTATAGTAGTTATTTACCCGTGAGTCAGCAAACATTGTTTAGAGCTTCGGAATACTAAAACGAATAATTTTACTCAAGACTTCAGAAGCTCCGAATACATTCTTGTGCAAATATTTTCCTACCTACAACAGCGATTTCAACCTCACAGAGGTGATTAGTGGTAAGCAATGCTAGGAATCAACTAAATATGAAATATTGTATTTAACTCGCAGTTTTCGAAACAATTTTGTTGATACTTAGTGACTGGTTGTCACTATAATAATATATCTTACACCAGCACTGAAAAGGTTCAGTTCTTTTTAATTTTCTGTGTTCTTTTACCCCTTGAATTGCATGCCAACATTCCAAAGAATTCAAATCTGGTATGTCCCCCCACCAAACAATTCTCGCCGTGTATATTAAGTGTTATTGCATGCTGTCGACGATGTAATAGTTATAAACACTCGATTCTGAAAAAAAATATTAGCTAATGTTTTCATTGTCACGACACATTTTTTGTCTCTTCTGAAATCAAATGTCTCAAAACGAATTAACGTCTCCATTTTTGCTTGAAAGAAGAAGCATAATAGGAACCTCAGTATACAAGTTTTGAATCATACTGGGACGGCCAATGTCGAGGGAACAATGTGTTTATTAATTTTTTTAAAAGTAATTTCATCCTGCAGTCATTGGCTTCTGCTGGTCAACTTTTTTTAGGGGCATGCAATGACGAACGTTGTGGCTCTATGACCTCAGGACCATAAATTATGATATTAAAATTAATAAAATTCATTTCAAAAAGTAAACCGTTGTTTAGAAATAGAACTCATCATATTGGCAGCACAAAATTATCACAAAATAGTGTCTTTTCGAAATATGAAAAAAAAAAAAAATAGAATTGATAATGCAATCAAAATTTGCTACTCTACAATTCGAAATTGTGAAGCTTATCAGTAATAAATATGTAAAACAATTTTTTAGAGTTAACTTTTTTGGAAACATGTGTTTTATCCAGAGCAAGTTGGATGGGTAAGGAAGGGGCTTAATTATTGAATATTTTTCAGCATTAACACAGTCTTGTAAAATATTTTATTACTATAACCTTATGTTTTAAATGTTGACGTTATAAGACTAAAATACTTTTCTTATAATGGTTCGAACGTGATAAATTTGAAGCTTTTTTTTTTACTGATAACTTACAACTACCTCTTTATCAGTTTAAACATAACATCTAGCCTACAATCACGTGATATGTTTGCCAAATGCGCAGAAGAATATTAGCACTGCAGCTTACGTCAGTTCTAGGGTCTGAATGTGTGTTGTAATTTCAGACATTTGGCCAAGGAGACTGTATCTTATCAAAATATCCGAGGAAGCTAGTGATACAGTTATAAGTTTGTAGAAAATATGTTCCAGCTTAAATAAAAGGAAGAAACAGACTTTCATGAATTATGAATGCGATAATGACGAACACGTTGTAGTTATTATGAATATAAACTTGACTGACAAGAAAAAACCATTTTGCATTTGTGATGGTTACATACCAAATTCTTTATTTTTTATTTAAAAACGTTATGTTTACAAATCCAGCAGCATAAATGCACTTTAAAATTATTTTGTTTAAATTTTACACATTTACTTTGACTACATCGTACAGTTGTACGCTAAGAACTGTAGGCACTTTTTTCTTCGTATGCAGGAGTACACAAGTAATAGATTCCGGTCCAGTTATGACACTATCAACGACCATCTTCAAAGGTATCACAAACTTGACCTTTGACCTCGCTTCTCAAGTAAATCTAGATTTTTTTCATCACAAAAGTTATAATCCAATATTTAATACTCTTATGCTCTTATATATAAATATATGTATGCGTATATTTTCTTAACAGTATACTAGCATACGTCTACACTAACATATCCCTGTATAATAGTATACTAACCTATATTATCATATGTCTGCATAGCCATATGTTAGTATAATGACATTGTTCCATACATATTATGTAAAGTAGCTTTGTAATTCATCGATATTTGTGGTAAAAGAAAACGTGTAGGTTTTGTTGAGAAGCGAGGTCAAAGGTCAAGAGAAAACTACACTCTTAAGGGCATGGGCCCGAGTTTCTTAGAATTTAACGACAATTATTTTTTAAAACATAAATGGGAGCCGATATCGTAAAATCGCTTCGTAACTTTGTTATGGCTGATTTAAACTGCATACTCAAATTTTGTCGAGTCAGAAGACTGCTTAGTAGTTGCTAATTAGTTAATTAACGAAATTTCTTTTTAATTGATAAATTAGCTATACTCATAATACAGTTTGTCTCGAAAAATTACATTGCATAGTAAAACCAATCTGCAAGAAAGTTACGAAGCAATTTTACGATATCGACTCTCGTATGGATTTTAAATAATAATTCTCTCGAAAGCTGAGAAACTCGGGCCCAAGCCCTTAAGGCAAAATTCTCTACAAAACTAACATTATTTCATAAAAATATAAAATTATGACGGACAACTACTCACCAAAGTTTAATCGTATAGGAACCAACTTTTAACCTAAGCTTACGAGAAGATACTCATGATAATTCCAAAAAATAATTAAGGAACTCTAGATGATATGACGTTATGCAGAATGACAGTTTTCTTATCAGCAACCAAGCTACAATGATAGTTGTACGCTCTACTTGTTATCAACCAAGTCACATTTTCTGAAATTCCTTTGTTCATGATGAAAAGCAGTCGATGGTATTCTCCAGGTCGTAAGCTATCTCTATGCTGAGTTTCATTGCAATACGTTCGAGGGGGAAGGAAAGGGGTCAGTTTTGAAAAGGTAACAAACTGTCAGAGTTACTTTCGCATTTATAATGTTAGTGTAGATGGGTCGCTTTCCAGTACACGCTTGTTTTCCGTACGTGCTGGGTTGCAAGCTTAATCGTTACGTGTTATTACTTCGCTTTTTTAATTTTTGGATAAGACAGTATTTGCAACTCACAGACTCAGAAACATTAAATGTCATAAAAACAATCCTGAGAACATCAATATTCTAATCATTAATACTTTTATTGGACAAAACTCCTCATCTAATTACGGAAATAATAACTCAGTTACACGTCAAACTGGAAAATAAGAGTCGGCGTTGTATGGTAAACAGTCACCACTATGTAGCCAGCAAATAATTGAAAAATAACACATGCGTGTCTGTGTATACATACTAACAAATGCAAAACAAACCGTCCTTGAAGACAATAGCCTAAAGATAGGGAGAAACTTAATGCTCAGTTAATTGAGTGACAACGCGTTAACATTTGTTGCAAAGAAGAGAACGGAAGCAGGTATATATTATGTTATACAGAATATCATCAAAAATGTCCTCACATTTAAGAGTTCATTGAAAATGTCTACAAATAATTAGCATAAGTTATGTCGCTGTATTCATTGTTTGATTTACAAATAATGTCTAACCTATTCTATTCAGTGACACTGGATCGCAGTGTCATGTATTAATATATGTGATTCGTTATTTACCCGATAATATTATTAGTGACTTAATTTCAGAAATCATTCACAAAATCTTAGATTTAGAATCGTAGAGTTGGAGAGAAATGACCAAATTATCCCATGCGTAGGTGTAGGCTGTAACCACGAAACGCTGAGTAGAGGAACGCTATGCACGATGACAGCTTTATCTGCATGATCATGCTGGGAGCTCAAGTACTGGTTTATACGCTAGAAGCTAGTGACGGCGCATTTTCAGTTATCTGCCTGCTGCAAGGCTGGCAGTGTTTATAAGCGCGCAGACAGGCATTGACGAGCAGAGTGTGATGTGAGATCTGCCACAGCTGGTCACCTTTAAGAGCCTCCAGACAGGTATGTCTGCACCAAGGAACTTGTAACCGCAATTAATGTTAGTTCTACTATAGTTTAGAAAGAAAATAATTTCATATGGGAGAGTTTGGCACAGGGAAACGTTTTGCCGCTAGTTGCACTGCTATCACTAAGCGTGTTTGATAAAATACGAAACCGTAGTAAAATTTAATTTAACTAGGCTTCACAAAGAAGACAATATATTTAGTTTTAAAGTGAAAAACAAACAAATTTTGACTCTCAAATCATCAATGTCATACATGTAACTAAAAAGTTCAGGAATGCTCTGTGATTTGTCAGCATACATTGTACACCTGTCACAGATACCAGCGTTCAGGCAGCAAGTTCTTCCACTACTGCATATAATTCAACCTAGCAACCTTACTCTTCGTACTGTTGAAAGTGAATTACTAAATGCACTGTATTTTCATATATCGTCTTACTGTAAAATTGCATTCCTAACTACTATCAAATAAAATCTTGACTTTATATTTTATTAATTTTTACAGCAGTGTAGGTTTTACGTACTGCATATTTTTTTTGGCACCCGTGATAATAATATCTAGTTACGACTTTGCACAGATTTTATTAATATACTACAGTGAAATTTTAGTATAAAGTACTTTAGTTTAAAATATATTTCATTATAAAGTCGGTATGTGTAAACCCTCATACAAAGGTTTCCATTAAATAACTGTTCAGTGTAAAGTAAATTCAGTATTGGGTATAAAATACCAAGTTTCCTTCATGTACTTTGTAATGAGATGTGACTGTAACAGTGGCATCTGTTATGCATACCTTATGTAATTAAGTTAATATTGTATAAACCGGCAAATGAGTAGAGAAATTGAGATTATAATATTATATAGGACTATGTAAACAAAATACACATAACAATGTTTATACTTACATGCAGTGGAAATTTATTGAAATGAGAATTTGGAACTGATTTCAGTTATATTCACTTAACCACTATACACATACTGTACACTGTTAAGAAATACCAGTCATCTTGTGTGATTCTGAAAAGAGAATACCTAAGCATGTAGTCACAGGATAAATAAGTAACATTATTTGTTCTGTCGCGTTGTAACATTACGCCAACAAAACAGAAAGTTTAATTCAATTTCATACTAAAGCTGCCAGGTCAAAATTATTATTTTTTCACTGCGAATAAAATATTTTCCTTGCCTAAATCAAAATTGTCGAAAACAAAATCAGCAGTACGTCAATCATGTGATGAAATTATTTTGAAAATGATTACCAAAATATAAACCCCATGTCACCTGGTTGTATGTTCCTCGCTACAGACATACCTAATAATTTCAGAATAATACTTGTTTATCCGTATACAGAGATTTGACACAATCTGTTGCTTCGAGAATTTTATTTAAACAACGTCAATCAAGTGAATGATGCCGTCTTAAAGCTATTTAAATGTGAAGGTTTTTTCTGAGTCTTAAATGTTTTTACGGTTTTAGAATTTTACGTTCACGAAATTTAGAAAACTAATTAAATTAACTAGAAAATAATTTCCTCCTGTATTTAAACTCAATGATTCAAAATTAATTGTGAGTCATAAATAGTAGCTAACAATAATACTTTTAACATAATAGTTCACATTAGTTCAAGTTTTTTTATCGTAACAACTCCAATACCTAAACATTTGGTACAGTAAGCTATTGTCACCTTAGATGACGGTTTGACATTTAGTTCTATTGTTGTAAAATTAAATGTGATGCTGCAAAGTGAACTGCTTTGAAACTTATTGATTACTTGCAGATGTATAACGATCTAAAGGTCTTGACTTACAGCAATTGTCACAGTAATTTTTTTTATTTATAATTGTGCCAGATATTTTTTCTTATTTTATACATAAATTGTGACTAAATTTGGCTCACATGAAAGTTTTTTACCTCTCGTAGTTTTAGCGTAGTGACTCGTAAACGTCAAAATTTATATTTTAAAGTTATATGTACACCACTAAAAAACCAACTGACATACAAAAATAAAAAAAATATACAATGAGTTACAATGTAGGTTACAAGGCATCGTATATAAAAAAAATTAAGTAAAATTTGAAATTGAAATTAATATTTCAAGAATTTTTTACTTATTTTTTTTTACAGGCGAACATGTAGCCTACAACATCGTTATTCAATGTAAATTATTTTTATTTTGCTATGCCAGTTGGTTTTAGTGGCGAACGCAAAACCGTAATACGAAAATTGTGATGTTTGCGAGTCATTACGAAAAAATTATGAGACATAAAAAAATTTATAAGAGCAAAAATTAGTCACAATTTGTGTATTAAATAAGAAAAAAAAATCCGGTACGTAACTTTAAAAATGACGATGACATTGCTGCAGACCGCGCCCTTACGGATATTTATGAGATGCATATTAACATATTGCAATAGTGAAGTATGCATGACATAACATAAACATCTTAAATGCTCACAGTTATTTGTAACCGCCTAGCTACACGTAGCTTGTATATCTCAGCTATGACACTTCGAGAATATTGTGAAAGCTAAAAACGTTTTAAAAATATATAATATCACAAGCAATGCCAGCAACACTAAAAAATATTTCTACGAATAAAATTATTAAGTTTACAAACTTGAACTTCCTTAACAGCTCGCCTTTAAAATCAAAAAATAAAAATTGTTTAACATCTAGACTGTCTAAATTTGTGCAGGCATTCAATCAAGAAACTCTTTCGAAATGGCGCTGTTGTTCGAGTCTGTCACTGCGGACATCTTGGCGGGAGTGGCGGTGTGCTTCGTCATTCTCTACTTCTACATGACGCGCAACTTCAACGTATGGAAGAATAAAGGCATCTACTACGTCAAGCCACTGCCTTTCTTCGGCAACATGCTGGAGGTGCTCATACAGAAACACAGTATCGGCTCTTACCTTCGCAAGGTGTACGAGGAGGCACCTGGTGAACCCTACATGGGCATATTCGGCTTAGACAGGCCGGTACTGGTATTACGTGACCTTGACGTGGTGCGGTGTGTCATGGCGAAGGACGCTCAGTTCTTCCTGGACAGGACTTTCGCGCCAGGGAGTGACTCGGAGCCAGTAGTTTCCAGGAATCTCTTTGGCGAGAAGGGAAAGAAGTGGAGGCACCTCAGAGTCAAGTTGACGCCTACCTTCACATCTGGCAAGATGAAGAGGATGTTCTACTTGGTTGACGACTGCGGCCAGCAGTTGGTGAAGATGATCGACCAGGAGGCATCAGCAGGTAGGCCTACACCATATTGATCTAAAGGAAGTCGCAAATTATAATTGGAAATATTTGTTCACGTGCTCATACGATTCAAGTAATATTCACATTCGGATAAAACAGAAATGAAACCTATTATAGATGTTACTATAATGAATATAAATAAGTGTAACTGAAACATTAACATGGAACTTCTTTTTTCTATTTTGCTGTCAACTTAAATGTTAGTCTACACTGCAGCATACATGAACATTTTCACATATTCGGACAACTATTTTACAGGAAAATAAAAAAAAAAATATCAAAATCCAAAATGGTTTAACGCAGCGCTTACGAAATTTCATTTAGGTTAAAAGTTGTTTATTATTTAAGCAATAGCTCAAGATATTTACAATTGCTGTAGAGAGCGCATATATAATGTTGTTTTACAATACTAACTTATGTAACATAATACGTTTTGCATACTCATAAAAGTCAAAGCACTATAGAACAGCTAAATAGCATTTGGGAGCACCAATTAAGGATCATGGCTCTTCGAAATACAGTTGCATAGATTGTTCCGTAACAAATATGAACTGTCCCCACTACGTGTACTTTAGTATTTTCATGTTTGATGCACTCATATATATATATATATATATATATATATATATATATATATATATATATATATATATGTATATGTGTGTGTGTGTGTGTGTGTGTGTGACCATATGACCGTATTACGACATATTTCTTCCCACCCAAAATAAATTATGTGAATACATTTATAGCATAACATAGGTTATATAATACTGTAAAGGTTTATTTACTAAATATTAACTAGTTGCTTAGTTTTTAAGACTAAATAAGTATATTTTATTAAGTCAAATCATTTCTGAGTAAGAAAGTATTTTTCTTCAGCAAAGCAGTAAATTTTGTGGGATTCATGCTCTGCTAACACATTAGACAAACATTTTACGTCTACTAGCACGCACAAGTAAAGTATAGCAGGTCACGGTAATGCACATTCATCAGAAGGTACTATTTAAGTAAAACCTTGACAATATTAGGAATTAAACGGTTAAATTTGAAGATAATATGCTATTTTGTAAAAATATATTACAATAGTTCTGAAATCCTTTCCTTGTGCTTGTATAGGATTCAGATACTGTTAACAATGCTTTTCTTCTCACCAGTATTCCACCTTAGAGTCAGCCCTCTTGCTGCTAATTGTACCATCCCGCCTCTTTCTTAATCTTCACGCCCTAATCCAACCCTCCCACCTCTGTCTCAATGCTCCCAACTGTATCAACCCTCCAAACTCTGGTCAAACCAGCCCGTACTATTCTCAATGTTTTCACACAGCGTCTCAATCCTTCCCGCACTTGGCTCAACGCTACCCCCCCCCCCCTCCTAGCCAAAATGTCGGATTTACCCTCACGCCACTTTCTCAACCATTCAGCCACTGGCACAATGCTCTCACCATGTCTCAATCCTCTTACCCCTTGCGTAACACTTTCCTCCCTTATTACACACTCCACACGTATCATGCGTGTTGAAATTCTCGTCTGCTTGCAGGCAAGCCGGTGATAACGAAGGAGGTGATGGCCAGGTACTCGACGGATGTGATAGCATCGTGCGCCTTTGGCGTAAACGCAAACGCAATGAAGGACGGCAATTGCGAGTTCCGCAGAATGCTGCGTCACTTCACGGAGCTGACCTTTCTCCAGGGCTTGGCTATCAACCTGGCCTTTGTGATGCCAGAAATGTTGAAACTGCTCAAGATACGCACCATGGACACCGACATGATCAAGTTCGTGCGCCGCACGCTCTGGGATGTTGTCGGCCATCGCGAGAAGAACGGAGTTGTGCGCAATGACTTCGTCGACCTGCTGATGCAGATAAGGGATGGAGGCGACATCGGTGGAGAGGATGACAGAGACGTGGAGGAGATAAAACGAGCCAACGACCAAACGAACATTGGCTATATTAATAAATCTGAGAAGGCGAATAAGAGTAAATATTTACAACAAATCTGTGCAAATATCCCCTAAATTCTAAGTCTTTTGTTTCCCGGTATTCAGGGCCTTGAATTTTAAAGTGTGCATATGTTACATTTATCTGTTTTATCGATAATGGTGAGATAATGTGATATTCCAATTTTAATTAAGAAACTAACTTTAAATTATAACACTTAAACAATAAGCCATATTTATAAAAGGATTTTATGATCATCCATAAGCCATTTCAAAGATATACTGGTTAAAATTTGAAAATTTAGAATTTTTTAAAGTTCAGTACATTTTTATACCATACTGCTGTTAAACTATTTCACTTATATATCAACTTATTTGTCTAGTCCCCATCCGTTCAGGATGTTGGTCACCATTATAGATATATCAGTTTTGCATGTTCGAATACGTTCTTCGCTCATGTGTGAAGCCCATGTCCTTAATTCTCCGAACCATGAGGTCATTCTCCTTTCTTTTTACCAAGTATATTTCCTTGAAGAATGTTCTGCAGCAGTTTATACCTATGTCCGTCCCTAATTGGCCGAGGTATTGTAGTTAATAATTGTGCTTAGAACTTATTTTTATTTCTGAATTTTGCGTACAATGTCGTTATTAGTAATTTTATCTGTCCATGGCACTTTCAGAATTCTCCTGTACAGCCATATCTCTAATGTCTCAAATCGTTTGCTCGTTTTCTCGGTCAAAATACCGGTCTCAGCTCCATAGAAAGGGGCGGAAAATATGTAGTGACGTAGACATCTTAGTTTTCTTTCGATTGAGAGGTAGTAGCTTTTGAACATATTGTTCATATTCCGAAACGCGGCTCTGGCATCCTCAATACGGCATTATAATTTCTTGTGAGTTATCCTATCGATTGTTGTTGTTAGGCCTTATATATGTGTGTATCTTTACTTGTTCAATACGATTACCATTAAGGGCACAATTTTAGTAAGTTTTATTTTTAAAATCTTGGAAGGGAGCAGATATCGCAAACCCGTTGCATAGAATTGTTGGAAATCATTTGTATTATGGTGCTTAATTTTTTTCAACACATAAGGTTTTTTTATAAATTTTACTGATTATTGACTTTAAGATAATTATAGAAACTTGTGTTTTGGAAAAATTAGGCTACAGTACAAACAAATTCCAACATGTTTATGTAACGGTTTTGTGATAACTTTTCCGTTTCAGGATTTACAATAAAAATTAACTCGCAAAAACAGCATAAATAGGAACCCGTGACCTTAATGTTTAGATGACAGTATGATATGTGATTCTTACTGATGACCACTGACATTGTGTATACTTACGTTTTTTATAAACAATAATTTCCACTCCTTTAGTTGATTCGGGATACAAGCTGTTAAAAGACATTTTGAGTTGTCGGTAAATATTACAATGCCAGCATAGTACGTATTGTTCAGTTTCTCCCCATTCAAAAGGATTTCTTCTTCCACATCTTCAATGGCTTCAATGAAGATGAATATATATTCAAAATAAAGGCATAATTATCAGCGAATACAGAATACAGCTCTGTCTTAATACTCGGTATATATTAATTATGTCAGACTTTTTATTTTCTACTCTCACATTAGCATATTATATATATATATAATATGTGTGTGTGTGTGTGTTATGATCCGGAGGTCTTATCATCTGTTACAGAACGTTTCCGCACCTCCTTGTATTGTTGTACTATGTCAGAAGCCTTTTGCTCAGGGCCGTGTACAAGGGGAGGGTTTTTTTCTTTGGGAGGGGGTGTAGCAAAAATATAATATGTATATATTTTTAAAGAAATTTGTACTTTATAGAATGTAAAATTAAATTCGCGACTGTTGAATGATTTCATGCTTAATATATGTACAAGGCTTAACAGTCACTTACGCTAGTGAGGAAATAGATGGTATAAATTTTTCTCGTGACTGGAAAACCGCTCCGAATTTCAAGTCCTGTGCACGGGCCTGCTTTTGCTGATCTATAAAACTGTTATAGATGCCACATTTCATGTCCCTACACCTCTGATTGTGCATTTAGAATCAAACGAATCTGCTCTTCTATGTTTTAGAACTGGATGGAGATGATTTCGTGGCTCAAGCATTCGTTTTCCTCGTCGCTGGGTTTGAAACCTCTTCGACGGTGCTGAACTACACGCTGTACTAGCTGGCACTGAACCCACACATCCAGGACAAGCTACGGCAGGAGATAGAGTCAGTCCTGGAGAAACACGGTGGCAAAGTGTCCTACGACTGCTTCAGTGACATGCCCTACCTGGAGATGGTGGTGTCAGGTCAGTAGCGAGTTTTACTTTTGATGGTGTTCAAGACTTAAAAATCAAAACTTTATATGTGTACGAAATAGTGTCCGCTTTATAGACGTATCCTATATTCGAAAAATGTCATCGTGCCTAGTATTCCCATTACTTTATAGTGTATTAATGCAAACTAATTTCTCAAAATAACTTTTTAATATATCAAGTTATTGGTACGTTTAATAATATTTTTTTATTAAATCTATGACGTTTCTGTTGTGAATGATTCAGAAACATCTTGTATCACAATTTTTTTAGCTGCTGTGTCATTATACTGTATTTAATATAGTCGTATTAAATTAAATGTGAGTGTTTTCGTTCGAAGTAACTTTAGGAACTAATTGTATGTACATAAATGTAAATCATAAAATTTTAATTAAAAATAAATGCTAGCTGTACGAACAGTTAAAGAACTCTTTTAAATAAAAATGTAGTTATTATGTTTTATACACGGTATTAATGAATGAACAACATGAACATATTTCTTGGTAAAAGACATTTTCGGAACAGCCACAATAGAAATTTACGTTAATTTTGACAAAAATTGGCACTGCAAATAGTATTTTTTAAAACACTTCAGAACATAAATTTTACCAATTATCTTGCAGTGTTACAAAATGTTAAAACCTTCATCACATACAAAAGTAAACTGTAGTATCCGACAACTTGTGTAATGTCAGTTACAATTTTTAACTAATAGCGCATGTTTTATAGTCAAGTTCAGTTCTAATCAAAGAGCCACTCCCCTTCCTACCTTAATCTCACATCATGCAAACTTTCACTCACATACTACTGATTAAATATTTTGACAAGTTCTGATATAAAATATGTAATAGATGCTTAACTTCTTAAATGTGTATTACATCTGAGTGAAGTTTAACTATGCAACACTGGACATGTTAACATATTTAAGATATTACTCATCCCTCGTCGTATAATTAAAACCATATAATTATTAGTAACAATAAGGTAAAGCTAACATACAACCACAATGTAAGGGGCAAGGTTCACGAACGTGTTCGCTGACAATGTGTCTATAGTTGAGTACTAAAACACATTTGTTACGTTGTTTCCTTATTTGTGCTCCGGCATTTGAACAAAATAATCATATTTTCAGCAAATAACAAAGAATAAATATAATATGTTACTTATTAATGAATTACGTACGAAGGTGTTGTGAGCTAACTAGAGCAAACACGTTATATCTAAGTACATTCAACACTATGAAAACTTTTATATTCGCCTTTTAAAGTTCTCACTGCAGAAGTAAGTGATTGTTGAATATTAAAACAAGTATAAATAAAATTTCCTGCGGTACATACTGTTAAATAAATTAAATTAAAAAAACCAATTTTAAGAACTTTTTTATTTGTATGCATTCCATAAATACAGAAACAAATTAAATTTTCTATCAACAGGAATTAAATGTGTTATTCAAAGTAAAACAGCTAAATATTTTTCTTCGGCTGTTTTTCTCGCGTTTACAAAAGTCTGCATGCCAGCTGTAAATTTGCTTGATTGTTATGCATTAGCGATTTAGATAATGCGTACGTAACTTAACGTTTACAATCTTATCCTGCGTTACATAAACTGGCAAGACATAATTTATGCTCACGGGTACAACACAAAGAGAGCAGGAGAAGTAGGGATCGTAAAAACGATTCCAGGGTGATTGTAACAGCGTTGTTTTGGTTTTTTAAAATGTGATATGTGAAAACGAGTTACAATTATACAAATATTATTAATCAGTTGCGAGACACTGATATTTCTTAAAACAAATCAGGAGGCAGTTTTAGTAAAATGCCGCACAGTTAAAACAAGAGAAGAATTTAACTAATTTTCACAATAGCGACCGGTAGTTAAATTATGAAACATTTTTATAGAAAATGTAATTCGCATAAAATAGCTAAAAAGTATACTATCGTTGACTTCTGTATTGTATATAGTGTAAAAAATTCTCATAGGCTACGGCCAATCTCACAGCACCAAAACATGTTTAAAAAAAAAAAAAAGGTAGAACAGAAAACATTCTCTTCTAGGACCTTCGTTCTTAATATAACAATTTTAATCTAGCGTAATAAATTTAATGATTGTGGTCGTGATACAGCTCAATAACTCACTAACCAACTTTGTTTACCTGGAAGGTATTCATGCCTTAAATTAATTTATGTAAGTGATTCTGAAATACTACGATGGTAGAAAAGAGGAATTTTGGTACCAGCAATACAACTCGCAACCTCCCGAATACTACTCTCACGATTTAACATTTTTCTAGCTCGCTCAGCAATAACATAATAGTAAGACATGTTAGAAATATTTGTCTCATGAATTTATATTCATAGCTAATATTAGTACACATTTTGGACGCATTGAAATATTTATAATGCTATAAACATTCCTATCTTCGCCATTGTCACTTTCATCACGAAGGGGTTTGGAACATCTCTCCGGTTGAATCAATCTTTTGAGAAACACCACATGTCACACTTTTTGCGCAACACGGATTTATGCATATTTACACTACAAAGGGTGAAACTCAACCGTCCAACAATGAAGTGATACGAACACCATTTATTTTAATTACAGTACCTTATTTATAAGGTTTATAAAAATTATTCTTAATTTGGCTGCTAACATAAAGTAAAATAAGACACAGGATTTTGCATCTGCACCGACGCTCACTGTAAAAAATATTTGCGTAATTTTACACAGAATGTGTGTGGCAGCACAAATTGCCACTTAAAATGAGGGTAAAATAACCTAACATCCAACTGATAATTTTACCGAACGGGATAAGAAAACACGAACAAAACTTTAAAAAATGTACAACTATTTTGGCGTATATTAAGCTAACGTACACGTAAGAACACAGTTACGGAGTTACTGTAATTTCACTATATTGGGCAAGTTTTTTTATGTAAACGTAGGTTGTAAATAAGAGCGACGTAGGATTTATAATTTTACACAGAATCTATGTGGCAGCACAAATTGCCACTTAGTGAGAGCGTAAAATTACTTGAACATATCTTAGGTAATTTTACACCACGGGAAAAATAAAGTAACATGGTTACAGTTTCAAATTAACCATACATTGGTTATGTAACTATACGATAATGTGTTTGTATTTTTAGCAACTGTATATGTCAAAATACACATACAGAGAGCTTGTTGAATAATTACGTTGTCCGGGTTCATTTATTTTGACGTGTATGATAAAAAAAGCAGTGACATAAGAATTGTAATTTTACACAGAATGTATTGCTAAGAAAAATACCACAGCGAATGCGTAAATTTACACTGCATGGGGCTAGAAAAATGCGTGCACAACGATGATGTTAATCTACGCTGAATACGTTTGTGTAATTTCACACTTACAATGTCGTTGTAATTTTATACCTGATGTGTCAATGGAAAAATATCCTGGCAACAATTTCGAAAAATCAACTCACTGTAATAATTTGTATAAATAATTTTAGCTGAAATTACATGCACAACGAAATGACAAAATAAATTGTATATATCTGTGTAGTTATACAACGTCTAAATAATTCACAAGAAAGATATTTTTTTATTAATAAAATACCCGGATATCATATTAACTGTTTTACTTACTTCATATTTGGAACCACGTGATGCATATTACGGCGATCGAAATTCCCCGGGTCTTTCAATTGGTATGATATTCTTTAAAAGATCTAAATATAAATTTAAAAAAACATGAAAGGTATTTTAATGTTTTCTATTATGTAGGGACTTACATTTGGAGGTTCTGTCTCCCGAGGTGACAATACTCGTCGCAAACAGTGGGTGCATAGCGCAGGGACACTGGCCTTCCCAAATATTAGTTACTGGCAACATAAAACAATATAAAGAAATAATATTTTGATCGAACAATCATACTTTAATATGAGTTTAGAGCATGGTGAAGTTTATCAGCAGTATCTCTGAATGCAGACTGCGCGCACCCGCATGGATACGTATATTTTTCACGCCGGGGATGCACAAGCCCTATACAGAATAAAGCAGTTTCTGAATTCTTCTAAAGTCCTTGATTTAGGTTTAAAAATCAACCACGTGACCAAGCTAGGATACGCAGTAGTTGGGAATTTAGGGTGAAAATGTACTAATTTTAGTAGTACACAGAATGACCAAATGCTTCGTAGACATTTCTGCTGTTATTTATTTATGTTCAAATAGCGCATTTTCTATTTAAACTAAAATAGCTGCTATATTCATTAAAGTTCTCAATACAACAAAGAAATCTGAGGTATATTTTATAGATAATTTATACTAAATTATATTTAAAACATTCATAGTTGCAGAGAGCAACGAAAAAAAAAAATAGAACCCGAAAAAAAATTTATAGTTAATTTATAAACATTTAACCCCAAACATGTATGTCACGTGCACCGATATACGTGGCGTTCAAATCCATCCCCCAAAACTAAAATAACCAAAAGGTAAATTCGGAAACTTTCGTGCCGCCTTGATGGAGGCTGTCGGAAACTCGTAAGTAAGTAGGGCTGCCAAGCAGATGACTGAAGAACTAAATTCGATTAGCGTTACCAGAGTATGGTGCTTTGTTTGGAAGGGTGTGTACGAGAGGGAGAGAGAGAGGAGACTCATGGAAAAAGAAAGATAACAATGTAGGACTTGTGGTATGCACAACGGGCTGAAGTTTGTGAGTCATCTGAGAACTAACAGCATCATTTTACTAATTGGTTGGGGGAGGGGGAGGGTTGTAGACTCACAGCAGGGCAAAGAAGCCAGCTAGTACTTCGAACGATTCCCAGATGGCCTGTTTGTTGACGCTGTCTGGGGTGCTGTTCTAAAATGTTCAACGTGAATAGGCGGTTGGCGTGAGAAGTGTGCGAGTCTCACGTCTATGAAGCCTGCTTAACATGGCTTTGGCGTGAGTAAATGTACAGACTACCAGTCACCAAGGAACATCGGTATTCTCTGACTGCCAAAACATGTACAGACAACATAATTCCTACAGTC
>PNEQ01056037.1:83312-94327 GCA_003012365.1 Medauroidea extradentata
CCTTTGGTAGGTGACATGGAGGCGCAGTTCTGCGTTCCGCGAAAGGGTTCGCGCGGTTCCAACAGACTGTTAGCTGAAGTACACTGCGTGGCAGAGCGTAATCTCTCCCCTCGCCCATGGGGGCCGGGCGCCGGGATGGCCTAGGCTAAGAGGCACCGTTAACAAAGAAAGCCACACGCAAGTGTGAGTAAACATAGTAGTCTTGTTGTCGTATCCTCCTAGCTCTACCGTCTTCGCTAGATGAGTCACGACAACTGTTTAGTTGTAGACCATTTCATTGCAATAGCATCGTAATTTTAAAACTAAAAATAAAATAAGACAAGAAAACATAAATCAGAGTTGACGCCACACAGCAGTAGATCACCCCACATATATGGTCTTCCAAAAATCTATAAACCTGACATGCCTCTGCGCCCGATTATCAGCTGTTGCAATGCCCCATGCCAAAAACTATCAAAATATATCCTAAAAATTGTTGAACCCCTCATAGGGCAGACACCAACTTTTGTCAAAGTCTCTAATCATTTTATATCCATAGCCAAATCATTGAAAATAGAAAACACCGACACCCTAGTGAGTTTTGATGTCCAAAGCCTTTTTACCAATGTACCTGTGGCAGAAACTCTCAACATTGTCAAGGCCAAGCTGAAAGCTGACCCAAACCTAAAGGACAGAACAACCATACCAATTCCGTCCATCATGGAAATGATTACCCTCTGTGTCACCACAACATATTTCCAGTTAATGACAGATTCTACAAACAAACAGACGGCATGGCAATGGGCTCTTCATTTTCCCCATTCATGGCGAACATATTCATGGAGAACTTTGAGGAAGAAGCACTTAGCCAAAGCAATAGCCCTCCTAAAATTCGGCTTCGTTATGTTGACGACACTTTTACTATCTGGCAACACGGTCCGGAAACCCTGGAGGAATTTGTGAACTTTGTAAACTCATTGAGGCCATCAATAAAGTTCACCTATGAGAAAGAAACCAATGGCAGCATCCCTTTCCTGGACGTACTAGTTAGCAGGGAAAACAGCAGTCTGGAAACCAAAGTATACAGGAAACCTACACATACAGGCCAATACCTACATTTTGCATCCAACCACCCTAAAAGCACAAAAACTGGCATAATTAGCACACTAGCCAACCGAACTGAGATTATTTGCTCCAACAAGAAATCCATAGCTGAAGAACACAACCAAATTATAAAAGAACTCACAGCCAATGGTTACCCAACAAACACCATCAAACAGCACATGAAACCTAACAGAATACTTAAGCCCGCAGAAACAGAAAAGCCATCAGGAACCCTAGTTATTCCGTATGTTCGAGGCGTTTCTGAAAAAAATAAGACGTCTAGGAAACAAATACGGACTTCGAACAGCATTCCGATCCAAAACAACCATTAAAAATATGGTTACCAGGGTGAAACCAGCCACAGAAGAACTACAAACACACAAATGTGTATATCAGATACCCTGCGAATGCGGCCATATGTACATTGGTGAAACTGGCAAAGCTCTATCAACCCGTATAAAAGAACATAAAAACGATTGCAAAAAAGGCGAAACTCAAAAATCTAAACTGGCCGAACATGCACGGGAAAATAGCCACAAAATCCTTTGAAAAGACTCTAAACCACTTACACAGGAAATTGACAAAATTAAAATTAAAATAAAAGAATCAGCCTTTATTATTAGCAATAACAATGTTTTCAGTCAACAGAGCATTGAATTAAAAAATATGTGGATCCCATTGATTAAAAGAGAAAGAAATTTACAGCACAAAATAAAAACAAACACTCAACCCACCACAACCAATCAGAGCCAATACGTGCTGCGCGACCAATCAGGAGACAGCTCGTCTCCCATTGGCTGAGCACGATAAGGGGCTTTACCCTATATAAACCCATGGTTTTTCCAGTCTCCTCATCGATTTGCAACTAGTCAGTCGGGGTGCACTTGTTTTACGATACACCCAACGAGTTATGGGAACTCAGGTTCCCGGTCTCGTGACTGCACGGCCATCTGATGGCATATGAGAATTCGGCGAGTCTCCTCATCAGTTGCACTCATGTTCCTGAACCCTGTGTGTCTACCTGATGACGGGAGCAGATTCCAGTTCCTGAAACGTCGTTAATACTGACTGTTTGGAAAACTACTGTGTTTTTATTTCGTCTCATCCCTTTTGCTGTTTGTTGTTTTTTCTGTTTGTGTCCGACATCTTTGTATTTTGTTTAGTCTCATCGTTGTGTTGTTTGCTGTATTTCTGTTTGTGTTTTTGTTTCGTCTCATCGTTGTGTCGCATGTCAACTTAGGTTTCCATTTATAATTTTGTTATTTCTTTCATTTTCTGTTTGTTCCTTGTTTTATCTGACCAGATTCCAGTTTTGGAATTTAATGTTGTGTATGTATCCTGATGACTAAAGCATACTCTGCTTATTTATGTTTTCTTGTCTTATTTTATTGTTAGTTTTCTTTTGACAGTCATTTATTTCGCAATGGAGTATGTCCAAGCAAATAAATCCAGTCATGCACTCCCATTGCACAGTTCTTTCAAAGATCACATCGTAATTTTACTGTCTTGTATACATCATGGCCAGCATTGTTTTAGGGTGTCCACACAAAATACGTAATAAAATATTTGTGACATTCCCTTAATCCAAACATTACGCTTCCCTGAATATTGTTTTAATAATTTTCCTTTTTTTTTTTTTTTTCATTTTCTGATATAACTAAAGAAGACATAGATAGCTTCCACAATACCCATATTTGGCCTAATTATTTCCAAACTATGTTTACATTTTATTTAACATGTCAATTATTGGCTATCAATATTAACAGCAAAAAATACATTAAATTGCATACATTTATATTTATAATAATATTAGGCCGCATTTTTGTATATTATATACAGATACAAATAAGTAAATGCAATAATATTCGCACAGCGAAGTTCCTACCATTAAATACATCTAGCAGATTTCTACGTGATTACTAACATCATACTTTATTTGAAAACAGAATAATATTACAAAACGATCTAAATAGAGCATACACTATTTCACAGCGTTTATAACTACGCACTAAACAACCTCACTGAAAAATAAATATACTTCCGCTGTTTGAGTGCTGGCAGATCAGAGAATAACGTTTAACCCCTTAATTACTATGATTAGAGGATTTTCAAAATTTTTCCTGAATTTCAAGTAAATTCCCTGATTTTTCCTAACGAATTTCAACTTTCCTCTAAATTTTTTGTTATTTCAGGCTGTCCAAGATAAAGCCTGCACATGTTCTTGTGCTTCTTTTAATTTTAGAATTTTTTACTTCACCTACTGTAATAAACCGTTAAATTCTTATATTAGTGTTCACATTACTTTCTGTATATTTCGATGGAACAAGCTCACTCTTACTTAGGGCCTACTTATGTTGAATAACTATTCATTAAGGTACAAAATAAATAAATTTTATGTAGTAACTAAACAAGAGCATTTATTACGTTACTGTAAAAATACTGTTTATTTATTTTACGACCGGAGATGTTTGTATATATCAAAATATATAGGGATGTTGTTTAGTTACTTGAGAGTTGTTCGTTATTTAAAAAGAATGTATAAAATTTCCTCACAAAGATTTGTGAATGAAATATACTTCACGAAAATTATTAAAATTGTAACGATCAATAAATTACACAGTATATTACCAATTTACTTTTTTAGCATGTTGATGTTTCAAGGAAAACGAACCAAATTTTCTAGGCCATGTTCTGTTATGGGGTTCGGTGAATTCAAGCCACTGACAAGCGAGTATTTTTATTTTATTGTGGTCTCTTTCTAGGAGTGGTATGTTATACTATCTTAGCGCTTTGTTATAGTTTATGTTTAGTTAACCCTGATGGCTACTTGTAGGGAAATATGTTCAATTACGTTAGATAAACTTTGAACCTAAGGCGTACAAAATGTTTACTTAACGTTTTATGAGTCCAATGCGAAAGGTTTTATTGTCCAAAAAGAAATACCATTATCATATTGACCTCAACATCGACTATACTTTTATCAAAACTTTATAAACCCAAAACGACCCTAAGAAAATGTTAATTTGCGTCTGCAAAAAAGCATTTCATTAAAAAAATGTTCCTTATCCACAATCCTGCCTACAGTACACATTTCTCTCCCAGAAAAATAAAGGACAACTCCAGGAAAATATTTATGCATTATTACGTTCATCGGTTGGTCAGAAAATGTGTCACTTGAAAATAGACTAAACTTCGTAATGCTGCAGATCTGTGTCCTCTAGACAATACGTATTCTCTAGAACTCTGCTTCTCGCAAACTTAAAAATGTTTGCATGCTTTTTTACATTAAAATGAACTGCCTTGTTATAAGTAATAATTTACTACAAACTGAGTATTGTAAGATGAGTTACATTTTGCCTGAATTTTCAGTGACACAATTTTATTCAAACTAAGTTATATACGAAGCGGAATTTAAACCACGTTTGTTTGGTACATACACGCATTTATATTTAACTTGAGAATATCTATAAATCACACATGCAAGTTAGAAGTTGTGAATTTAACAGATGAAAACTTAAATATTCGTTCATTATTATGCATCATTAAACAAATCCGATGGTAAAATACGTGACCCACAAAACTTTCTGCAAACATGTATTTCCAACATAAGTTCGAATTTGCCAAATGAAAATCGGTGGCTTCTTATCGGTGATGATGTGAAGCCTCGCGTATAACATTCTAGTCATGTGACAACTTGAAGGTGTGAGAAGTGAACTCCACACTGTGGCTTGTCGTCAATATTTGAGAATGCAACAGGCAGGCTCACAGGCGTGAGAACTCAGTGCTAGTCACACGCCTACAGTCTTGTCACGTGACAGTTTAGAAAATAGCCAATAGAAAGCCAACAATTTTTGCGTGGCGAAAATAAAAAAAATTATAAATGAGTCATTTTGTGAGGTTAAAAAATTTTGGAAGTATTCAATCCTTTAAATTGCCTACTTAATGATAAATTTTAATGCAGTGATGCTAATGGTTTTAAATGTTAACAATTTCTAAATTACTATATTTTTCTGTACCTAAACACATACGGGTAACTAATGAATAAGCATGGTTAGAATAGGGTTTCGTGTAACTTAACTGAATGACATTACAAGCTGCCCTCTAAAAATAAGTCAAAATGTGTCTCAGTTAACAAGGAATAGTAACTGTAGTACCGACAGTGAGTTGCTACAGTTAGATTAAAAATTAAGTTAGACATGCATAGCTTACATAAAAAACAATCACGTGCAAGATATAAGAGTTACAGGAATTTAATAGTTGGAATATAGTTGCAGTATAGACAAAATAATAAACTTACCTACATTTTAGGAAGTAAATTAAATGTATGGTTGACAATAGCTCTAATACACGGGATACCAAGAGTACACATAACCTATAATGTGGCTCGTGTCCCTATAGTTATCAATATGCTACGAGAATGACTTTTTTTCGTCGATTTAGTACATTGAATATACTGAATTTTCTGTAATTTTCATGGAGTTTTATGGCAAATTACACAAACTCTGTTGAAGAAGCAATACGTATATTTATAAAGATTACTACATTTAACAACATACTTAATTGCCAGTATGTTTAATTAACATGTTTATTTTTGCATTGCCAAATAAAATAATATTTTTTGTTTCTAATTATCGTGTAAATAGCATAAGGGATGGTGTATCGTAGTAAAATACAATTTTATTTTACTATGTACAACTTCTAAACTTCATCGTCCAACACAACAGCAAAGAATAAGGTTATGGCTTCGGAATTACCATTCTAAATGTAATTAGCAACACTTCACATTCCCTATTTGTAAATTAAGAAATAAAAACATGTTTACTTCTATGACAAGAAAAACAACAATTTTCTAAATAATTTATAAAGATTTATTCGGCACTGACTATATTTTGGGACTATTATTGTGTGTCGTTTCGTCAAAACCAACAGGTATAATTTGACTTGGAGGATGAAAGTATTTTCAATATATTGTAAACATATATGTATAAAATCTTGTTTTCGTTATTTACTTCTTCATTGTAGCATGCGGAAGTTATCATGTCTGCATGTGTGCTATATTTTATGTTAAAACAAATGTAGGCTAACCTGCGCGACACGTCACAAAACAAACGTAAACTTTTTCAATGGCGTGCTATATCGGTCAAGCTTTACCCTGTGTTCCAACTCGATGTAATGATTCAGCCACTTTACATGTAACATTTATATTGAACAACTCTTTTGATAGTATTTTATTTACTTTAATTAAAGTATATTGCAGGTAGGAAATAAATATTCAGTACATACATACAAATACGACATAATAAATTTTTTTTTGCAATGAGTCTATTTTCGAAACTTTAGTGTCACATGTTTTACAGATTATTTCTGTACAATTAAGTACGCCGCTAACGAGTATTTTAGTATTGATCTAAAGGTACCGAATCATAGATAAAGTGATCTATTTACATGAAACTTTTTAAATCAGATTTTATTTGTTCTTGTTAAGATCTCATCCCCGGGTGCATATTAAAAAATTAACTGTTAACTACTGGTAATGCGTTCATACAAACAATAATACATTTCTGCGATACTGTTACAGTTATATTAATGTTAATATTTCCTTTCAAAGAAATCTCACTCCTACTGCACGTGTGTGTACATTGTAGACTTGTATACTGTAAATAGAAAGCAATTCAAGTACATAATATGATACAGAAAATATTACCCTAATTGTGATGCTTTTTGCGTATCTATGTCTGTATTACTCATTTTAAAATTTACTGTAACAATATTATAAAATGAGTGAAATTACAACTGACATTCACACTAGTGGAAATTAAATGTTGTTTACCAAACTTATAGCAACAGCTGAATTTAATTCATACCTATCTGCATCAGTACTGTATAATGAATTATCGGAGTCTGTTATTACAAATTACAAGAAATTGTGTGCGTGACTTTGTGATTGCGTAATATATATACTTATTTTTATATTGTCGGAGTTTAAATACGTAACCGTTTGTTAAAGTGCTATACATATTGGATAGCGTTATATACCAACGTAACATAAACAATAACAGGAACCGCCACAAAAGATTTCTCTACAAAAATAATTTGACCATATATTTAAATTTCTGGCAGATACATTTCTGTATTAAATGAAGTTCAAAAGCAAGAACGCAAAAATATTTATTTCCACAGAAATATTTGTTTTATTGTTGTCATTTATTGTAATTAATCGTTGACAGAAATTCCATTCAGAAAAATGGCAAGTATTGAAATATGTATGGTAGAAATTTGAAGTGGTCCATAGATAAATGTAGTATTTTCATGTCTGGTGATAAGTAATTTAAAAAATGGAAACAACTTGAATATTTGAGAATTGAAACCAATAAATAAAAAAATTTGTGTGACAAACCATAGAGAAAAATTTGTTCTAGTCATTAATCAACACGGCGCTGCACAGCCACTGAAACATTCTGTGTGTTCCACCTGCAACCAAAATAACAGCGATTCCCGCAAATCTTAAGTATAATACATATGCACATATACACACACAAATTCAATTTTTTTAAAAGTTGGCTCTTCGCATCATCCTCTGATACCCCTAATTCATCTCCAAAGGTGGAAGAGTTAGTGGACTTTTTGTAACCTAATTGGCTGTTCATCATTCTATAAATGATCAGTAACACATTATTTTTTTAAAAATGTGTACTTCACAATAAAACTATTTAAGTAAATAAAATTAACGTGTAATCTTTACACGCAAAATAACCTATACATATACTGTAAAAATTCTGAAGTCGGTGTTTTTTTTATTTATTTTGGATTAGTAGGAAATAATTTTTTTCCGCGCTAATCTTGGACTAGCTTGCTATGGTATTACTTTAGTTGGGGTGAGTTCAGTGTGACGTAGTGCGCCGTCATTGAACTGCGCTACCTTGTGCCCCTTTTACATCGAATGGTCAGGTAGACGAAAGGAATGCGGCGAGTGTGTGCATGTGTGGTAGACTGGGTCTGGCAAAATAACAAGGAAAAGGGGAGGGGGAGAAGAGTCTGCGTGTTGCTGCTAAGAGAATCCATGAACATACTGTAAGTCGCGACAGACAGTAAGTTTATATCGTCACCGGAAAGTGTGGTGTTAGGAAACCAAGGAGAAACTCGGGTTCCTGCATCATTCGCTATGTTAATATACGATGTCAGAAAATATCAATAAGCACAACATCAAACATTAATATTTATAAATATATTTTTGTGTAAGGAACTGATTGTAAGCAACAAAATATATAATTAATGAATTAACATGTGACTTTTTAAAATGAAAGTATTTGTGTTGCTTTACTTACACTTTACGATTTTGTTTATTCACTGTAATTAAAATAAATCGTTAGTGAGTCCATTTAAGTTTGTAATGTGCGCTTGTGTCTCGTTTTTGCTCTACCAATATTATTTCCTAAACGGCCACAGCAGTAACGGGAATTTCGGTTTGGTCGAAAAAAAAATCGTGAGAACTTATGAACGATTTTTCATTGGTTATAGTAGCAAACCATCTCTATATATTCCTTGAACAATTTTGGAATGACATGGAAAACAATCATATTAAATAGCTGGTTTACGGTTTGAATCCAAGACTTTCTGAAAGTGTGTCCATGATTCAACAATCAGTGCTGCTGCACGTGATGAAAGTTGGAACCACGCACGCTAGGACTAACAAGAATGGATTTCAGTTCAGTATGCGCATTTTGCCAAAGAGGTGACATCAGTTTTTCTTACGAATGCGTAAACGTGGTCACGGCGTAGTCTTCAACGAAGCACGTGTTTGATGTAAACACTATTAAGTTGCAACATCTAAAAACCAAATAGAAAAACAGAGTTGCACGAATCATAATAGATGCAACTGTCTTAAGTAACAATTTTGACAGTATCATATGTAGAGCATATGAAAATTATATTATTGAGGTTTTAGAAAATAAAAAATGAAATTTTCTGTAGTAAACAAGTGACGAATGAGCAGTTGTGCCCTTTTATATCCGGCCTATAACGGTTAAAATGAGCTGTCCTTGTAGGCAACTTTAATGAACCTTGTCGCTGCGTAATTATGCACACTTTGGTGAAGTAATTTTAAACCATCTGTCTTGTTAATAAATACAACCATTATGAGGTAACATAATAAAAATTTTGTAAAATTACGTTTATATGTTTATGGGTATAGACATTGTCTATTACGCGGGTTTTAAACAAATTTTCGGTGTTTTTCTACAATAACATGAACACATTACGTACTAGACATTAGTAACTCAACACAGCGTACTTAACGTAATTTTAACAAATACAAACATGATCATTTCTGTATACATGTTGTTGTATACATAAATTTACCAAACATCTTTAGTTAAATTACGCTGTCCTTGAAGGCGTAATTTTCAGAAACCTATACATGGGATATACTGCAGACACTGGTGATGTAATTGTGGACCACCTTTTTTGATAATACATATTAACCTTTGTGAGGTAAAATAAAACGACATGTGTAAAATTACGTTTATATGTTAATGGATAATTACACTGATAACTACGCGGAATTTAAACAAACTTTTGGTGTTCTTCTACAATAAAATGAAAAGGTTAAATACTTAACAAATTTTTTATTTAACGCGGCGAGCTTCCTGTTATTTAACATACACAAATTGAGTAATTATGATTTACCGGACATGTTCTTGTAAACGCCACTGTACTAAACTTCTTTTGCTAAAATACATTGTATTTGTAGGCGTAATTTCTCAAAGCTTATCTATAAGATATTATGCACACATTGGTAAAGTAAATTTGAATAATCTGTTTTGTTAATGTACACAAAAGTTGTAAGGTGAGTTAAAATGACATGTGTAAAATTACGTTTGTATGTTTACGGACATTAACACCGGCAACTACATGGGAATTAAACAAATATTCGGTGTTTTTAAACAGTAACACGGAAGTGTAAACACTCACGAAATTTTTTATTTTACGCTGAACTATTAGTGTAGTTTTATATACACAAACTGAGTGACAAATATTTATGCTACATGCTGTTGTAAACAGCTTTTTACATAACATGTGGTGTAAAATTACACTGACAATGTAGGAACAAATACACTATATACCAATACCGGACAGCTTGAGCGCTTTGGCGAGAATTCTGATTGTGTTGTCACGTCAAACCACCAGAGAACAGCACCCTACGTTTAATTGATTTCAGATGTACACTGCCAAAATAAAAATTCTGGGAAAAATTTCTCTATTGAGAACATATATTCGTTGCACGGAGAAAATAAAAAAAAAAGTAGCAGTGCGATCAATTCGTAAACATTAAATAAAGTATGTTATAATAACAAAACACAATAGTTATACAAAAATTATATCAAAATACGTGTTAGTTTCTCCTTATACCGCTAGGCTATTTTTCACACGCTTGCTCTTAGTATTTGCATAGAGCTGTCCGGTATTGTCTCTAGGGTATTTGGTAGGAATAATTTCCCGAGACTTCTCGCAGAGAAATGATGCAAACATTGGCGGAGTTATTTTTAAGTATGTGTTTTGTTAATTTATACACACATTGGGTGGTGAAAAGAGAATGACATTCTAATATAGCATTTTGTCAAAGGGATTGACTGAATTTAATAAATTACCAGAACCAGTAAAAGAAATTAAGAGTCTTACTACTTTTAAGAAAATTCTTAAAGAATATATATCAGCACCAAATAACTTTTAATTTAGCGATGTATGATGATGTTTAAGGAATTCTTATCATAATGTGTATAAAGTCATCCTCAAAATGTATTACCATATATAATTATTGTTAGCCTACTACTGTAAGAAAGTTGTGTACATGTTTGCATAATTTGATTGTAAATTTCATTTCACATCATGCAACAATTTAATATTGTATGCATATTTAACGAGTTATTGTTCTT
>PNEQ01056038.1:0-21011 GCA_003012365.1 Medauroidea extradentata
GTAATTCTTCTTCTTCTTTAACTTGACGAAGGACATAGGACAAAGGGACAAATTTATAAATATTGGCCATATACATGGGACAAGACGAGACATGGGACAAAGAGACAGCAAGGGACACAAGGGACAATGTCACGTGATCATTTGAGCCAATCGGCGCGCAGTGTCCAATGGACACAGCATGGGACAACTTGATTGTAGCTCGGCCTTTACTATTTAGTCTGTGGTACAACTGGCCATTCGCTGAAGCAGCAGACATTGAACGAGCAAGAGCCTTTGGTCAGCGCTTAAATTCTCGGTCTTCAGCCCTGGTGAGGGGTGACACGAGGGGAGTATGAATCAGCACCGGCACGAAAGGGGGGATCGGGGAAACGGGAGATCCCTGAGAAAACCCGCCGACCAATGGCATCGTCCGGCACGATTCCCACGTACAAAAATCCGGGGACCGACCCCACCAGGAATTGAACCCGGATCGCCTTGGTGGGAGGCGAATGGTCTGATCATTCGGCCACCGCGGCCCCAGCAGACATTGGACAAGTATAGGTAGAGACACTGGAAAATCGCGAAAATATTTAACATAGCCTTCAATGAACTGTAGTATTTCTATCATGACACGTGTGAACAGTTTTCTGGCAAATCACACACGTCCTGTGTTAAAACTGAACAGTTCTAATTGGGTCTGTTGAAGAGGGACACAGTGCTTCATGTAAACGCTAGCCAATATATGTGCAAAACCTTCAGTGTTACACATGTCATGTTGAAGCCTAGCAAGCAATCAACTTTTCCCGCGATATACCAGTGTCTCTAAGTATAGGTGATTCCGGATAAAGTAAGCATTTTCGAAAGCCTACTTACTTTTTTCCTCTCAAATTATTTATAGTTTCCTGGCACTATTTAATACCAACGAAGACGTAAGTGAGACTCAGAGTGAGCACAAACTGCATTGCACTCAGAAGTCAACGTACAAGGTCATAAAAAACAATATCTATTTAGTTAATATTCCGGACAAGTTGGCATTCAAAAATGTTTTTCTTTAATCGCAAACCACCTAATAGCAGATTAAATTAAAAGAGTACGCGGGATTGTGGCTTCTAGTAGGCTGGGCGTTGAATACGCGTAGTGCCTTGTTCTCCAGAGATTACATTAAGGGGTATTAATCCCTACCACCTTGGATTTATTTGTTTCTTCTCGATAACTTCTGTTCCAGTCGATGTATCAAGATTTTTGTCACGACAAGGCATAGACACAAACTTAATCGATTTTCTGTAATTGCTGGAATTATAATATATTCATTATTTTGCAACGGGAAACAGCTGAAAAGGAAAAATTGCTTTATTTACGGGAGCGACTACAGAGGCCGCAACATTAACAGAAATAATGCCACATTTATTCCAAAAAGTGAATGAAACAATAAACTACGCCTTGTCAGCGTGAAAAAAGTAAAACAATGTTTCTAATCCCTGATTTAAAAGAAAAACCGTAAAACTGATCTGAGAGGGATCAATCCCTCTTAAGCGAATGCATCGTTCTTTCAAAATTTTTGCTTGTTAAGATGTCAAAACAGATTCCTTGGGATTTATTTTGTCTTTCTATATCAACCTCCGAAAACTGGGCGATTTCGGATAACGCCTTAGGAACCTCAGAATCATTAACACTCTCGATTGCTGTTCAGCCAAGCATTGTCAGAGCATGCATTTGTACCTTCCTCGTTACAACTTCTTTCAGCCTTGTTAATAGTTGACATTACCTCTCCCTTAGGACAAACCCTATATAATCGGTAGAGACGATGGTTCATCACGGGAAAACTTGGCTGTTTGCTGGGTTTCAACGCACGTCCAGCGTACCAGAAGATTACTGACTTTCGCTTGTATGCGAAGCTGTTACCCTACATGACTGAACCTATCAGAATCCCGCCATTGCAATATATGATGCCTGTTATTGGTCTGTAGACAGCTACGTCGTGCCAGACGTACATCAGCCAATCAAACATGTTGCAAAAACTACAGCGTTTCCAAGGGTATGTTGGCGCAAAACATTTTCGCGATATGCCATCATCTCTACACAGTAAAAAATTTTTGTTCTTTTCCAAAGAAAAGCCTTGGAAACTCAGTTGCCAAAGAAATCCCTTGTAAAACTACAATGGTTATCCTTGTAATTTAATACAAAATATATGTTTGTAAAATTACAAGGACTAGTCTTATAGCTGTACTTTCAATAAGGAAAAAATAAATTTAAATGTTCATTGTACTTCATAAATAACACTGAACTTATTTATCAAATAAATTTTGAATAAAGGGCATATACAAGAGACTATTACTAAAAAATAAAAAAAGAATCTCGGGAGGTGCTAAGTTTCGAACCACTCTCCCGATGCTAGGAATCTACGAATCTAACCCTCGTCCACTGTGACTTACATACCACTTAGGCTTTATTTATTTGTGTACATTCAATGTAAAGTTGAGTAATAATTATTTCTATTAAAGTATGCAATTAATATAATTATCCACTTTATTCCAGAAAGTACTTTTAAGAGGTTGTTAACATTTGCATAAGCAATTTCCGGCGAACTTACGATTTTTGTAGGCCACACATTTTTTCTAAGTTTTTATTTTTTGCAAACAAAATCCTTTAAACGTTATAAACTAATAATTAGGGCCACGATTTTGTCGCGAAAAGATTTTTGCCCCACTTTGTTTCAGTGACTCACGTGCACATCGGTAGTTCTGTTTCAAGGTTATTGGCAGCGTGTCTTTGTTCAGACACGTTTCTCATTTGACTGCACCGATCAGAATAAGATTATTGTGACACTGTATGTCTATAATTTGCCAAGGAAAATGAGAGTAAAATCATCCAAATACAGACGATGTAGCAGAGCTGCAGGCGTGCACATGATGCATCGAAACCAAACGTTGCAAAAATCTTTTCGCCATAAAATCGCGGCTCTACTAATAATTTTACAAGGAATATGTTCAACACTTACAAAAGTTTGCACAACTACGAAGAAGTGCCTTCACATATTTTACAAAATAATTTACATGTGCAGGAACTATCGGTATAGGTACAAATAATTCCTTTGTAGTATTACAATGTTTACCTTTGTAACTTCATAAACTAATGATTTTACAAGGATATTCTTTGTACTTTTACAAGGACTTGTAAAAGTGCAAAGAATATCCTTGTAAATTTTACAAAATTTTTTTAGAGTGCATAATAATCGGTAAATGACAGGGCATAATATCCCGCTAACACTGAGATAATATTAAATCGTAACTAGGAACTCAGACTTATATAACCTGGGTAGGAGTCGGCCATGGTCTATAATTAAAAAACCATCACAATATTTCCTTGGGGTGATCTAAAAAAAACATTAATAAACCAATATCTCAAGACCTGAAAAATTCGTGGATTTACTGAATTGTACGATAGCCTCCAAGAATAGTTGTAGAGCCTTATTTATGTTTTTCTTTGGTAAAAGAGGATTGCACCAACATGTCTCATTACGTTATGTGCACATCTGCAGCTCTGTGCCATAGTTATCGGCAGTGTTTATTTGTGCAGATGCATGTCTCATTTGACTGCGCCAATCAGAACTAGGTTACTGTGACACCACACGTCTGTGATTTGCGGATAGAACCACAAGACGCTGGCGGATAGTACCACAAGACGCTGGCAGCTAAAACATCTAATCACAGACCACGAAGCTGAGCTGCAGGCAGGCAGGTCATACGGCACCCAAACAAAGAGCTGCAAAATATTTTCGCGAAAATTGGTCATGAGCCAAACTGCAAAAGTTACACGGACTTATAATGAATTACAACATTAATAATAGAACACATATGTGTGTTTTTCGAAAGAAACCACTTTTTAATTTGTTGCGGTCTTACTTCGAATCGGGAAGAAAAAAATTATATGAACTTCTTTACGATTTAAATGCGTAATATAAAACCACAACTCATCGATTATTTATTATATATTAAATATTTCTCGTTGTTTAATTTTAGTTAGCTTTAACTTCAATATCACCAGTTAGCTTACTGCACTAGTTTATGTGGTCTGTGAGTTAATTTTTTCCTAAACTAATAAAGGAAAGTGTGCAAACTTGTATTTCTTAGTTGTTTAATCCTTTAAGTTGCGTGTTATCTTTATTTTTTTAAACAGTTATCTTACCCCACTGTGCCACCATCGTTAGAATCTATAGCCTATGAGAAAGAAAAATATTTTTAACATTTTCTTACTAGTAAGTTAATACTTGGAAGATACTGATTTAAACATATAAAAAAATATTATATTTCCCACAACTTCAAAGTCGAAGGCAGTCGCTTCATATCATTGAGAGTTGGCTTCCTGCTAACTGAACCTAATTTGCGTGAATTTCTCGGCGGTAAACAAGATATATTTCCTTGTGATCCACAACCGGATGTGATTTCTATAGCGACGAGCAGAACACTTTCCGAGAAAGAAGCCCCTTCGCTGCTTTGTGAGCGCATATAACGCGTGCGCGGTGGTTGCCACATGCTCGCTTATTACGTGTGTGCATGTGTGTCTGTGTCGTTCAATTCCTCGGCAGTCGCGGTCAGATGAATACTGTTCCAGTCGTGCTTTGATAGGCGTCGAGTGTCCACGTTTTGTAATCGGGAACGGTTGTGAAGTGAGATTCGTACCGACCATGCAGGGTTACGGCGTTCCTAATTTCTAAGATACTATTTGCGAACATTTCGGTGTAGATTTTTTTAACGACGACAACGAAGGGGATTCGTTTGTTGGTTTGTGACGGATCTTAGTCGATAAAAGAGTTAGTCTGGGACACAGTCAGCCGCTTTGCAACTACGTAGATTATCACACCTGTAAACGCACACGTGTTCGAGTAATATCTTCCGCATACTCTACGTCAGCGGAAACCTACACTATGTGCATCTGTATAGGTAAGTACTACGCGAAGCTGCTAGGGTATGTGGTTACGTTTGTGTACGCACGTTGTTTGGCCCTAACGGTGGTATTAAAAAAAATAACAAAATAATCTAAATTGCCTTCGTCATTACAGTACGTTAAATTTTCAAGATAATTCTTCAACAAATTTTTCTAAAACTTTTTTATGCATTGTAATAGTAATTTTTAAGTATTATAGTATGTAGAGCCACGGGTTTATCACAATAATATGTTTGTACCATTTTGTCATATTTCCTTACGTACACATCGGCACATGCGTTTCATTGTTGTTGGCAACGTGTTTTTGTTCAGGCATGGCTCTCATTTGACTACACCAACCAGGATTAGTTTCTTGTGACATTATACGTCTGTCATTTGCCAACTAACGCAAGACAAGTGCGAGTTAAGGGGCCCTCCTACATAGCGCCTTAGCGGCCGTTCGACCTCATGGACGTGGAGTATTCCCCCACAAAAGCGGGATTGGGTCAACCACTGTTATGGAGGAGGTTATCTCTCGCTCTCTCTGTTGTCCTCTCGGCTCGGTCTCGCGAATCCTTCAATTTTCCACAGCACTAGCTGCATATTTGCGCAGGACTCATATTAACAAGATTTCCTCAAAATTTTCAGTCGTTACAAGGTACAAACAGTCACGGGATCGAAAGCTAAAGGATAGATATACTAAGGTTAAATGGTTTTAAGTAAAAATAACCAAAAATAACGGCATTACAGCAGCCGGAAAAGGTACTAATTTGGAATGTTAAGGCCCTATTTTCTAATTACTAAAGAAACTGATAGAACTGAAACCATTTACCCTTAGTGTGAGGTACCTTAATATCTTTTATATGTCAAACACACAATATCACGACTAATATTTTCTGTGAAAAAAACGATTCTCCTGAACCTCTACATCACAACTTTCATTGCAGGTAGGCGGGCCCATTAAAACATCCAATAACTAACCATGAAGCGGGGTCGTGAATGGTCAGACCATTCGCCTCCCACCAAGGTGACCCGGGTTAGATTCCCGGCGGGGTCGGTCCCCGGATTTCCGCACGTGGGAATATTGCCGGACGATGCCGCTGGTCGGCGGGTTTTCTCGGGGACCTCACGTTTCCGGCACTGCTCCATACTCACCTCATGTCATCCCTCACGTTAAGCGCTGACGAAAAATGTCACTCACTCACTAACCATGAAGCGGAGCACATAATGCTTTGAAACCAAACGGTGAAAAAATGTTTTCGACACAAACAGTTTATGTCTACGTAGATGTTGTTAATAATATATAATAAATAATTTTTTGTTAGGTACATTGGAATTTTTAAGCGGAAAACCAAATTCGTTTCATAATAATATTGGCAGCTACCGAAGTTATAAAATAATCTTTTATGCTCCTACAAAGAATTATTGGAAACGATTTACACTCAAATTCGTTTCATAATAATATTGGCAGCTACCGAAGTACAAATATTTTATGTTCCTACAAAGAATTATTGGGAACGGTTTACAACACGGCTTTAGTTATCTGTTCAAATTATTTTTGTAACGTTTGCAATAATTGTTTGTGAAAGTACTAATGCAACAGTAATTACGTTATTTCCTCAACCAAAATCCTCACACAATTCACAAAAAAAAATGTAATATTTACAATTGATAGTTTCCATAATGTTTCTTTAACACTATTAAAAATTGTACGACGTGATAAGATGTCGAAAATGATTTTTTAACAATACTTATTGTAATTAAATTTTTATTTGATTAATACTTCATCAACAATTATAGCAAAATTAAACCTCTTGAGCAAAATCCAACATCCATCTTGTAGGACACGACTAAAAATATTTGAAGATGATTTTTTTAAGTTTTTCTTGTAAAATTATTGGGGAAGGAGTCAGTAGGCTTCAAAAATTTTAATTACTAAGCAAATGTATTATCAGGTTGAGAACCCACAGCACAAACGCATCGTATTTGTTCACGCGGAAGTTCAGCTATTGCACGTAAACTTATACTAAAGGTTTACGAAAAATAACCTGTAGAAGTAAACTAAGCTTTCACAAATTTTTGGGGAAAAAAGTACTACACCAACTTCTTTAAATGCCTTACGTACGCATAAACAGTTCTGCTTCGTGGTTATTGGCAACGTGTTTTGATTAGACACGTCTCTCGTGTGGCTGCTCCAATCAGAATAAAATTCATGTGACACCATACGTCTGTAATTTGCCAGTTGAACTTCAAGACAAGCGAGAGTTGAAACACACAATATCTGACCTTCTAGCAGAGCTGCAGATGTGCTGTGAAACCTAAGGCGAGCAAAACTATTTTCGCCACGAAATCGTGGCGCTAATGACCGCGTGACTAAATTAATTTTCCTTTAAAAAAATTTAATGAACTATACTATTTTTTGTTCTTCATCGACATGTACAGCAACATTTTAATCACTTGAATTAAATATAATGTTCATCTTGTAGTAAAAAACGGAATAATTTATTAAACTCATTTTCAAGATCTAACTTGTGAAATTACGAAAACGAAATGTGAGTAGGCTCCAAAATCTTAAATTCTTCAAAGAATCTTTTATTAGGTGGCGAACCAAGGAATGTCAGAATCTTCAGACTAATACCTTAGTCTAACTGCCCTATTCTACTAATGGTGGAAATCTTGAGAGCGTGCAGGACCCTATGTGCGATTATCACGGACAGGAAAATTTCGCGAATTCAATGAACTGCATGTTAGGATCAACTATGCTATGCATACTCAAGCCCCGACCATTTGTCCACTAGCTGCTACTCAGTGGAACAGTAGACAATGAACAAATAGGTGGGCTTGAGTATGCGTAGGACAATGGCGTCTGGGGCCGCGGTGGCCGAATGGTCAGACCATTCGCCTCTCACCAAGGCGACACGGGTTCGATTCCCGGTGGGGTCGGTCCCCGGATTTTCGCATGTGGGAATCGTGCCAGATGATGTCGTTGGTCGTCGGGTTTTCTCCTTGATCTCCTGTTTCCCCGCCCTTTCATTCCGACGCTGCTCCATACTTACCTCATGTCACCTTCCACTAGCGCTAAAGACCTCGATGTTACGATGTTAAGCGCTGATCAGAATCTCTCACTCACCCTATGCCCCTGGTTTAATGCAAGAGGGCACGAATCGCGGCAGAGAGGACTTGCGCATTTATATCTGCGGTTGGCGTCATGGCTACTTCCCTAAGTTCGCCTTTAGCTTAATCTATAACTAGAGACCTGTACATTTCACGAATTAATTTTAGAAGACGTAATATTTCAAACCCCTGTACAAGATAAAAACTTACGCTATTAGGCCACTGTTACTGAAACTCTTCCTAGTGGACTATGAACCAATAGCAGGTCTGCACGGTAACACTCACTAACTCCAGCGCTACATTGTCACATGTAGAACTAGCCACTAACTGAAGCAGCATTCAATATACAACTAGCCGACTAGTCTATGACTAATTAAAGAGAGGTATAGACGCCGCAAAAACCCTTATGACTAGAGGTGCGTCAATTTCGCGGATTCATCTGGCAACAGCCTTGACTTGTCAGTCCTATACACCCACTGACCACAATCGATTATCGATTGGCTTATAACCGTACAAGCAGGTAGCAAGCGATAGCTCTTCGCATTATTTCCTTATTTACTACTGGCTCGCAGTAGTCAAACGCCTTTCGTAACAGCCGCCAGCAAGTCACAGACATGACAAGGAAGTATACATAATTGGCGTTCAACCTGACCTGGAATGTATCTGCGAAATTTACGTACCTCTACTAATGACTTAAATGAGTGTAACCACTCAGCAGTTAAATGCATTAAAAATAAATATCAACTGGGAACGTAGGAAGGTTCATGTTGCTTTGTTAGTAGTGTATACGTTTTTTGTATAGAGGAGCCTGGGTACGCGAACGTGCCAACGTTGCATTTAAATTTATACAAGACATTTACGAAGACTAACTTGCTGGAGTTATCTCAGCGTTCTCTGTAACGTGATCTGTAGGGATCCCTGGTTTTTGTTGAGAATATTTCTGCACCAGTTTTCGTAAGTGCCTCGTGTGCATAGCTACTTCTCTCCATCATGGTAAGTGATTGGCTGACTTTATCTCTCAAGTGTCTTAAGGCCTCGCTCTCTAGTTTTGCAGTGGTTTAGAAAATATTTTTTAACGCAAATTAATACGTATATCGAAAATTCATTCCGGCAGTTTTAATACTTACATGTCATCGTTTGTGTCTGAATTTTTCTGTGGCAATACACCAAACGGATTTTTAGATTTCTGCCCCTGAAGTATCACATATTTTGACTGGATTCAGTTTCTTGGACGTACTCCATTGCAAATTGAACGACTGTCAAAGAAAACTAAACAAATAAAAGAAAACCATAATGTAAGCAGAGTATGCTTAGTCATCAGTAACACTCGTGTTCCTGAACCCTGTGTGTCTACCTGATGACGGGAACAGATTCCAGTTCCCGAAACGTCGTAACACTGTCTATCTGGAAAACTACTGTGTCTTGTTTCGTCTCTTCGTTGTGTCGTTTGTCTTTTCTGTATATGTTACCTGTTGCGTTTTGTCTTGTCTATTTGTTGTGTCTTTTTGTTATTTTTCTGTTCGTGTCTGATATTTGCTGTGTTTTTTTCTTGTTTCATCTCATCGTTGTGTCGCATGTTACTTGTTTTTTTTTATTTTTTTTATTTTATTTGTTATTATTTTCATTTATTATCTGTTTGTTTCTTGTTTCTATTTGACCCGATTCCATTTTGGAATTTCTTGTTGTGTACGTATCTTGCTGACTAAGCATACTCTGCTTATATTATGGTTTTCTTTTATTTATTTAGTTTTCTTTGACAGTCGTTTAATTTGCAATGGAGTACGTCCAAGAAACTGCATCCAGCCATGCACTCCCATTGCACAGTTCTTTCAAAGATCATATCAATGCCCGGTATGGACCCGGTATGCATATTTCTCGGAGGAAACTGGAAAAGAAAATGATTGATCTAGCTCGTTGTTCCAACAATTTGACTTTTCTTTGTAAATGCCGCAGTGAGGGGGTAATTCCGTAGGGTCTTACTGTCAAATCTCCTGTGAACAGCAAACAGGCTCAAAAAATAGCCCTGACAGCCAGTCAAAAGCTGCTGAAAGAAAGAATTTCTGCCTATCACTGTCAAAAATCACAATTGAGCAATGAAATATCTGCAATACAGCTTGAAATACAGTCCGTCATCAGAACAAAAGATTTTAATTGCATGTATCAGTCCATCACGAATCTTGTCCAGAAAAAATCTGTTAGGTGCAAAGAAATGCAAAAAGATAAATTTTCCAAACTTACCAGTACTGTGAACACAAAAACCCACTCCACACCAAAAAGTATTAACACAGTCATTAACGCATCCTCAAGAAACTTGTCCAACTGCGAGGAAAGTGTTTTGCAAAAAGGCCTCAATTTCTGCATTGCTCCACGACACATTCCTGTCCTTGACATAGTTTCATCCGTCGAGAGCGCAATATACAAACTCCCTGCAGCTAAACAAGACGAATTTCGCTGGACCGTGCGCACAGCGATTACCTCAGCTGGCCCACCAAAACCAAATGTCTCTTCCGATGAGCTCCAAGCCATCAAAACTCTGAAATCCGACCATGACATTGTATTCCTTCCGGCAGACAAGGGTCGTGCTACTGTAGTACTCGATAAATCTGACTATGACAAAAAAATCACAGCCCTGATCACCACTGAGCAATACACACATCTTGAAAAAGACCCCACTGCCAGCATTGAGCGAAAAGTGTATCAAACTTTGAAAAAACATCAAAGGCACATCCTAGAAAAAATAAGATCAGATCTGACGCCCCACAGCAGTAGATCACCCCACATTTATGGTCTTCCAAAAATCCATAAGCCCGACATTCCTCTGCGCCCGATCATCAGCTGCTGTAATGCTCCATGCCAAAATCTATCAAAATACCTCCTGAAAATTGTTGAACCTCTCGCAGGCCAGACACCAACTTTTGTCAAAGACTCTAGTAATTTCATATCCATAGCCAAAACTTTGAAAATAGAAAACACTGATGTCCTAGTGAGTTTCGATGTCCAAAGCCTTTTCACTAATGTACCTGTGGAATTTCAAGATCAGTCGCACTCTGTTCCTGAACCCTGTGTGTCTACCTGATGACGGGAACAGATTCCAGTTCCCGAAACGTCGTAACACTGTCTATCTGGAAAACTACTGTGTCTTGTTTCGTCTCTTCGTTGTGTCGTTTGTCTTTTCTGTATACGTCTGTTACCTGTTGCGTTTTGTCTTGTCTATTTGTTGTGGCTTTTTGTTATTTTTTTGTTCGTGTCTGATATTTGCTGTGTTTTTTTCTTGTTTCATCTCATCGTTGTGTCGCATGTTTCTTGGTTTTTTTTTATTTTTTTATTTTTTTTAAATTTTTTTTTATTTCTTTTGTTATTATTTTCATTTATTATCTGTTTGTTCCTTGTTTCTATTTGACCCGATTCCATTTTGGAATTTCTTGTTGTGTACGTATCTTGCTGACAGCATACTCTGCTTATATTATGGTTTTCTTTTATTTGTTTAGTTTTATTTGACAGTCGTTCAATTTGCAATGGAGTACGTCCAAGAAACTGAATCCAGTCATGCGCTCCCATTGCACAGTTCTTTCAAAGATCATATCACATATTTTGTTGTCAAAATAAGCCAAAAGAAGCAAAATAATTTTTTGCTAGCAAATGGAAAAGTATTTTTAAAATTCAATCCGGTAAAATTGTGTATCGTATGACTGTACACAGACTGAAATTATATTAAAGCATTTGGTTATGTATTATTTGATTTATTTGCAATTGTTTGAAATAAATGAAATACCATGGCCTTAGCGTTTAACAGTTAATTACGGACGTGTGTTATTCTCAGTAACCTTATTGTAATTGGTAGGGTCAAATTAGAAACATCGTTACACAAACACACTCTGCCAATAAGAAAGAAGCAGAACTCCATATGTGGATTTGAGGCACTGAAACAAGTTGTTGCAGAAATCTTTTCGCGAAGATCAGGGCTTCCTAGTGATCAGGATGCTTGATCACCAGAGGTCAGCAAGGTCATAATCGACAACTTGTAAACTGTTAGCAAAATTTCAATAAAGAGCGAAAGCACATTCACTCGGATCGATTTTTAAGAGACTCGTGCTGAAATCTTCTTCTAACCAGACTTAATTCGATACTTTTCATAAGCGCCCTTCTGTAGCCATTTAAATCGTGTTCTGGCGAGTACAAATATTGTTTTTCTCGTGCAAATTACGTGTCGCGTAGGATGAGATTTGGAGTAGGTGGATTGTTTAGACGTTTTGTCATCAGATGTTTCACGCAACACCGGTTACCTTACGTGGGTTCGTCCCACGGACGAGTCTGTTTTCCAAGTGTCATTGACAAATTACGTCACCTTCGCTTACGCTGGAAATGTCGAACGATGTGACTTTTTCTTCACCGTCTGAAACACCGCACGTTTTGAAAAACGCAGTCGTTTCAAACGGTTTTATGCAGTACACTCTTTTCACTTTAATTCACGGTACGTGGTTTCATTTCGCAGGAATTAGCCCTTTTAATCTCACGTAAATTGTGGATACGCGAACGGTAATCATCAGCATTAATTTCATCACTCGTGATTTGCTATTTACTCGCATTTTGAACTTTTTAAAGTAAAAAATTTAATGTTCTTCGTCGTCTTCTTAGTTCGGTTTCAGGTTAGGTTTATTTAATATGTAACACATTTATACAAAAAATATTATATTTTAGGCATAACTTAGGAATCTATCAATTAGAGCTAGCTGCGGTAGTGTAAACCTCAAAAATCAATGAAGAATTTTGTTTTACTCAACATTTTTCACAGTAGAGGATGAATATCAAAGGTAAAGACTGTCCTTAAAAAGACGCACTGCTTGATATACTTAGCTTAAGGGGATTCCAACGAACTTATAGACCGTCCCTAGAAAGTTCTAGACACCAATAATAATTGCTTGTACAGGATAACCAACCAAAATACAGACTTTCACAAAAGAAGCACTTATTGATATTGTGGTCTTTAGAGGATTAAAAAAGAACGTATATGCTGTCAAGAAAAAAATTCAGTTTTCGTTAAGAGTGGCTTATGATCGCTTCAGAAACTGACAACACAAAGAATGCAGTGCCTGAATTTATAGGATTACCAATCAAGGTATAGGCGGTCCTCAAAAGAAAGCAGTGGTTAATGTAACTGAGATTAGCGTAATAATTAAGGTATGGGCTGTACCAAAAATTAATTTTCTTTAATATCGTAACAAATTATTAAAGAAACTATGATACACATTTTTAAAACTTGTAAACGTTTAGTTGCTTTCTACACGCATTAGTTGCAAAATAAAGACAAGAGACAGTTAAAATGTTATTGGAATGTGAAAGTAAAGATTTGTATAATTAATACGAACTAAAGTACATGACAATAATGTCGACTTATAATACACCGAAATCTGATATGTTTGTGGCACAACGTCAATATTGTTTTTTACATTAAATGTGTCATTGCTTATGAACATGAAGTATTATCCACGGTTATTCTCTACTAACGACGTCTAAGAATTTCTTAACCGCAATTTCGTGTTGCGATTGGTGTCCATTTGGTCAATAGCCTTCGCTTTCCGTTGCGTGACGCCACACCTTCGTTTGTCGCCTGTCGATCCACTTTCCCAGATACATAGATACATAACTTGACGACAGGTGTAATTATACGTTATGTCAACAGAAGTAACGAATATCTATATTGTTACAATGATGTGACATTTATAATAATGTGTGTGTGTCCGGTTTTCAGTAAACTCTAAGTGTTACAAATGTTATTCTTATTAATACGCTCAGTTATTTAAACTGACCTATAGCAAATCAAAACATAACCAGGTTTTCGACATCAATTTATTGCAGCTGTCCGCCAGTTTCAAACATGAAGATAGAAAAGGAATTTGTAAATCACAGTACCAATATGAAGTTATGAAAGTGCACAAATTTTACAATGACCAGATAATAACAGTTACCTTTGTTGTATAAAAATGTTATTATTCAATGCACGTGTATTCTCATTCTCATACTGCGAGCTGAAAGTAATGCATATTTTAAGAGTGCGGAAATATTGAATTGACCATCTCGGTGACGTTATGGTCTGATTACTCGCTTACATCTTTACATATAAAACGCTGGCCCAACATTGGAGTGACCCAGAGAGTTTTTTCGGAATACTTCTATCCCTCTTTGACAGTCCACTGCTGATCCAACGTGAACAAAGACTCGCCAATAACCATAGAGCAGAGCTACCGATGTGCACAAAAAGCACTGAAACAAAGTGGTGCAATAATCTTTTCTTGACACAATCGTGGCTGTACTAATAACTAGAGACAGGAAATTTTCACGAAAATATTTTTGCCCCACTTTGCTTCAATGCCTTACGTTCACACCTGCAGTTATGCTACGTGGTCAAAGATAGGATGTTTAACTCCAATCATCTTTGGGTTTTATTCGCAAATCACAAGCCTGTGGTGTCGCAGTTAACCTTGTTCTGATTGGTACAGCCCAATAAGTGACACCTCTGCACAAAGGCCCGCTACTAATAACCACGAAAGAAAGCTATAAATGCACCGAAATAAAAATTTTGTACGAAGTCTTCTCTGCAAAATTATTTTGTATTAACCACAAAACAATTTTGTGGTGACCACATATTTTTACTGTTGGCCACAAATTATATTTTGTGGCAACCCCAATCTAAATTTTGCAGGGTGAATACTTACAAAATATTTTGTAGCTGCTACAAAATATATTTTCCAGTGTGTGCGCGTAACGCAGTGAAACAAATCGGGGCAAACTTCTTTTTGCGAAAATTCCATGGCCCTTCTTATATGATACGAGCAAACTTCGCCGCTTGAATACCCGAGGCTCTTGATACCAGACCCATGTATGTTTGGCTCCTGGATATTTAGAAGGGTTTCAGATTGGCCTTACGCTGATTGGCGGTAGGCTTTTCCACAACGTTGCTAACCAGAGAAGCCATTATGTTGCTCGTGTGACTGACTTTGTCGTTTTTCCGACTACTGCAATTTGAGTTCCTAAATATTTATTGATTAGTGACCAATTTCAGCCCAAGGCTATTTTACAATAGGTACATTATTTGTATTCAACGACATGTATTGTGAGAAATGAACTATGTACTAAAAGGAAAAGAGAATTGATGTACGTCTTTGGGTAAAAGAGTAGCTGTCTTTTCTTGTTATCTATGAAAATAAATAAAGACAGAAGTTTTACTGGTTGAAATAATTATAGTTAATTTTCTTTAAATCAAATTCCTCTAGAAAATTGAACCGGAAAATAACATGTATATTAATAAGAAATATTTAACATGCCATACAACAATTATTATTGTCAGTTTAGGTTTATACACTAACGATTCCAATATATATAGTTAATAAAAAAAATTCAGAGTGGCGTTGATTCATTTCGAGTGTGAAATCACTAGCGAGTGTGTATTGTCTGTTGCACAGTTCTGCATTGGTGCGTGTTGCTGTGTGAGCACATACGGGGCGAGCAGAATCGCCCAGAAGCTGAGCACTACGTGGCCACCCACACATCCGGACCAGGATCACATCTACAGGAGAAGATCAACCTGTGGCAAATACAGCGCCCTGACAGCATACGCAGGTAACAACGTTCTTCACGACATTCAATATATATATATATATAGGGCACGGTAGTTTTCACTAAAAGGTTTTTACCCCACTTTGTTTCAATGTCTTACGTGCACAGCTGCAGCTCAACTTCGTGGCTATTGGCAGAGTGTTTTTGGGCAGAGTCGTTATTAATGGTCCAATCAGTGTACGGATAACTGCCACACATCACGTCTGTGATTTGTGGGTATACTCTCTAGACGCTGCGTGTTACGTCATCCAATAGCTGACCACAAAGCAGATATGCAGGTGCGCACGTAAGGTACTGAAACAATGAGCTGCAAGAATCTTTTAACGAAAACTACCGGGCCCTAAATATATACAACCACGAGTTTGTCACGATAAGAAGTTTGCGTCATTTTGATTCGATGTCTGACGTGCACATCGGTAGCTCTGTAATTTACGTCAGAATTATTACACATTCACAGCCACAGTGATTTCACACATGTTCGATTAGTTAAAATGCCCCCACCGGAATCTGTGGAAATCACTGGTAAATCTGTGAGTATTCAATAATTAAGACTTAAATTGGGCTTAATGATTACTGGCCAGGTGTCTTTGGTCAGACACGTCTGTCATTCGTTTATAAACTTAAGGTATAACTGCACACCCAACAAGATTCTGTGACTATTTATTCACTTATACCTTATATTATACAGTGTTGTGCACCGATACATTTGAAAGTGTCACTGTAGGAGCCATTGTTCTGTTAAGCCGACATAATTGTGATAAACCAAACGAATATTCCATTTTCACACTCTAAAACACTTTCCTTGCCACAACAAACTGTTGCTGCAAAGTATATTTCCCGTAAAGAAAATTTTTGTTAAAAAGTCATAATAATGATAGCAAATACTCCATAATTATTCGGATAGTTTAACATACATATTTCTGGTGAAGTTGGTTGTGGTTTTTTCAACACGAAATTTTTGTTAGAAAAACTTTAACTTTGCTAGAAATAAATGTATATTATTTCATAAAAAATTACTTTCTTAAAAAAAATTATACCTAGTTACAGCTACCAAAATATGTTAAAATTTTTCTTGAGTATAAAGATAGGTAGAGACACTGGTAAATCGCGGGAAAAGTTGATTGTTTGCTAGGCTCCAACATACTATGTATAACACTGAAGGTTTTGCACTGATATTGGCTATCGTTTATATGAAGCACCGTGTCCCTCTTCAACAGACCCAATTAGAACTGAATAGTAGTAACACAGAACGTATGTGATTTGCCAGAAAACGGTTTGCACGTGTCACGATTGAGATACTACAGTTTATTGGAGACTATGTTAAATATTTTCGCGATTTTCCAGTGTCTCTAAAGATAGGTTTATATCACGCAAACTAAATAATCTAAGAGAAAATCTTTTATTTGTTAAAAAAGATACCGAATTTACTGTACTGGCAATTTTTGGTAAATTGGGCTCATCTCACTGCCATCCCCGTCGACATTATAACACTACAAATAAAATTCAAAATACAAACCTAATCAGTATATACAGAAATATCACAAATGGTGTGTTCACTGATACACGTTGAAGAAGTTTCAGGAAATTAAACCAGGATAAAGCCAATGCTAATCTGTGAACGATTACACATTGAAATTTACATTGTACTTCTGCCTAAGGCGCATTGCTCTGAATGCCTTGAAATGAACACTATCGGTTCAACAGTCGCGTTGTAATTTTTTTACGACACTACTTTACATGCTCCCATCGTACCAACGCACGAAAATAAAACGCTCTTTAGACAACGATGGAGTGTCATTGGTAAGACCCCGTGCACGTTAAAAGCAAACTGATTCGAAGCCCTCCAACATGTAATTTTCAATCTATCGTACTTCAAAGTGATCTAGCCGGATGTATGTAAATATCAAGACAAAAACGTTCAATTAACTTCTACTAAAAACACAATATTGTCATTGCTTAAATTCTCATATAAAAACTGGAATGGTGGGAATCTTGCACGCTAGTTCTGTGCTTGACGCGGTATTTGATGAGCGCCTGAATTTCGCCTCTAACAGATATAATAATGTACACAATTTAGCTAAAAGAAAAATATATTAGGATCTTCGAAATGATCACTTTACTGCCAAGTACCGTAAGCACATTGTGTGCTGTATAAATTGCCCATTCAGTAAACATTTAATTATTATGCCCTCTATGTCGGTTCATACAACAACTTCCACACTGTCAAACATATATTCAGGCATTATGGAAGACAGGTGCCGCTCCATGCAATTGCCTCGAAAATTTTTTTGGAAAAAAAAAAAGTTAAGCAGTTTTTGTTTTGTGCTGGAGAAAGTTTATAGACCACAAATCCATGCGGTGTACACACGTATAGGAAGGCTGAATGGTTATTACAGCCGATGAACGGTTGCGCCGCATTAAATAAATGCATTCGCTTTCATTCAAAGGTCTGTCAGCGCTAACGTCCTGCTGCCTATCGCGGAGACCTGCCGAGAGCATAAATTCGGATATGCGTGCTAAATTGTAATAGGTGGGTCGCAACATTTTTGAAAATAATATAACATATCAGTTTTTGCGTCGTCATTGATAACTGTAGTCACCAGTGCAAACAGGCAAGAGCAGAGATAAAGTTCTTCGCTCAGCTACTCATTTTTAACACAGAGCCAGGCTACACAGTTGTTTGGATGAATCATTCATACACAAATCACGTAACACTTAAAAAATATTCTTATTTACTTTTTCACTTTCGCAGTACCATTTAAGTAGATTCGAAGTACAAATGTATGATTTCTAAATATGTCCATTTGTAAAATTATGAAGCAAGGTTGAAATGCAGGTGATGTATAAGAACAAGCATAAACTAACGAACGAATAGCCAACATTTACTACTAATCGCTATACGTACTTACTAAATGACACACCAGTTTCTGTCGTGTAATGAATTTCAGGGGCGCTCTCAGGTAAGGGGGTTAGGGGTTGAAACCACCCTCAAACAATATGTGAAAAATGTTCGAATAAAATATTCCACTGCAAAGTAAAGTTAGCGTTTTACTTTCACTAGTTGCGAAAATTTAACAGTCAGGGTTCGCAACTACAATGCTGTAATTGTTAATGCATATGTTATTTTGGTATAGGAAGCATGCATGGAGTCCAGAACACTTCCCCATTTACCTTAGGGAAATAGCTCAAGTGAGTTGGCTAATTTTTCAAGGCATTTCATGCTATCGTTCAAGCTAATTATGTAATTAACATAATTTTCGTTACTACACTTTTTAGACGAAATCGTGTTATTACCTCTCTTGAAACAATTATCTATCACATCAAAACCTATTTTTAACAAACCTGCCGAACATATTTGTGATATCTATTCTCGTTTAGGCTTTGTAAAAAATAATCGCAATAGCAGCACATACATGAAGGAGAGTATGGCCTTAAGGCGATAAAATCATAATTTTATATTTTTATGAGAAACTGTTAGTTTAGGTAGACGATACTTGCGAGCACAGTTTCCACTTACAAAACAATTTTACCTCACATAGTTTTCTCACAACGGTGCGTCAGAGTCAAAATTTGCATGTTACGTTGTCATGCAAACAGCAAAAATCAATTCACTTACTTAAGTAAAAACATTCACGGTTAATTTACAGTTCATGAGCTACGTATTCAACCACTTATAAATCCACTACGGAATTTTATTAATTTTTTTTAATTGCAATCGTGACTTACATGAAAGAAGAAGCGAATTCAGCTATTATTTGAAACATAAAAATAGTTTACAGGAAGTTTTTTAAATGTTTTTTAGATATCTCATGACATGTTTTTTTATTGGTAATTATTTCATTTACTTAGATCAGTTGTTTTATTTTGTTATTTTATTTCAAGCATCGTTGTGAGAAAACTATGCGAGATAAACTGTTTTGTAAGAGGAAACTGTACTCGCAAGTATCGACTGCAAAACTGTCACAAATGCGTAGGAATATAAAATTATGATTTTATCTCACTTGTTTGCGATTATTATTTTCAAAGCTCAAACAAGAACAGACCTCACAAATCTGCTCGGCAGTTTTGTTTGGTACAGGTGTTGTTGCGACAGCTAACTGTTTCAAGACAGGAAATTACACGCTTTCGACTAACAACTGTAGTAACAAAAATTTAGGTAATTACGTAGCCAGCTTAAACAATAGCATATAATTAGGGACTGAAAAATTTCGCGAATTCAATACTCAAGCCCCGACTATTTGCCCACTAGCTGCTACGCAGTAGAACAACAGACAATGAACTAATAGACGGGACTTGAGTATGCATAGTATAATAGATTCAAGCCTAGAGGTAATTGAACTCGCAAAATTTTCCAGTCCCTAGATATACTGCCTTGAAAAACTAGCCAACTTTGTGAAAATAATTCTAAACAAATTTACCAAACATATATTTGATATCTTCTCTCGTTTAGGCCTTCAAAATCTGTAAATATAATTATTGCGAAAACAATAGAAAAAAGGAGGACGGCCTTAAATTTACACCTTGAAATAAAAATTTTCCCAAGGTGGATTCCATGACCCACGGTTTATTACGGGGAATGGTGGTAGTGGTACTTCATAACATTCCCAGGTTCGGAAGAACCCTCCTCCACCTCTGAAAAAATTTACAAATCCTAGCTAAGGCTTGTCTAACAGTTCCAGATCAACAAATCCTGGGTGCGACTCTGAGCAGAATCCTTGTTTCCGGCTCGAGTGGCGGTCCGTTCACCGCACCGTACAAAAGACCTCCCAGGAACTTGAACAAGACCAAGTACGCCAGCAAGTGTCGTGTAACATTGGCTTTACTTCGTCTCGTCCCCCTCGACAGTAGGACGGTATCGAAGCTGTGGAAGTTCGTCCATTGTGCGTCGCGCCTTCGCGCACTCGCCTGAGCGCGGGCTTTTGTCCGCGTGACAAGCTGACGGGAAGCGAGGGGAAGGTGGAAAGGCTTTTGTAAATGCGCCAGTGACTGTCCAAACCACGGACTGATAAAAAACCTATGTCCGGCCGTGTGTACTGTTTACTTAAGATTGTTCAAGTGGGGAAAAAACATAATTTTATATTTGTACGAAATAGTGTTAGTTTTGTACACATTACTTGAGAGTACATATACCTCTAACGGAAAAAAATTAGCTCATCTAGTTTTCCCGTAATGGCACTTCAAATTCCAAATGTGCGTATTTTTACTTCATACAAAACTTGAAAACCAGTTAACATAATGAAATGAAAAAAATCATATCCAAACTATGCATTACTATCTATGGCCTGTAGCATTTAAAACCCGTTACAAAAAATGTTATGTTAAATAAAAAATTTCAAAATTTAAATTTTTTTTGGTACTTTTAGAAATTTATTTTAAACACT
>PNEQ01056038.1:21111-42196 GCA_003012365.1 Medauroidea extradentata
ATATTTACTGGTTTTCAAGTTTTGTATGAAGTAAAAATATGCAAATTTTGACTTTGAAGTGACATTACGGGAAAACTAGATGAGCTAATTTTTTTCCGTTAGATGTTAATGTACTCTTAAGTAATGTCTACAAAACTAACACTATTTTATACAAATATAAAATTATGAATTTTTCCCCACTTGAACGCCCTTAAGGGGCGTGGAGAGGCAAGGTGTAGAGCGAGACGCTTTCGGACTGTAAAACTATTTGGAAGTCAAAACGCGAAAATTTTTTTAATTCGTATTTTCGTTGAGCTCTACATATTTTTGTCTTGATAGTTACGAAAATAAATTTTCCCTTTTACAGATTTTGTGGTTTCAAGCCATTGTATTGGTAAAATCGTTTTTAATTTTTTATTTCCGAACGAAGCATACAACTGACAAGTATTTTAAAAAAAATGGCCACTAAAAATTTCATCGAATTGAGGCGAATTGCACAAATTTTATAAACGATCGAGATTCCAGTCATTCGCTCGACATCTTGCCTAGCCATTAACAGCGTTTATCCCTGGAACATTGGTGCTTTGCTTCTATATATACTATCGTCTCAAAAATGATTCGTTTGATAGTCTGAATAAATGGCCTTCGTATGTATGCCATCGTGCAACGGACGCTTCAGATTCATTGAGAAGAGAAGATTATCATTACAGTATTATTTCAATCGACTACGTTTTCAGTTGTGCACAGTTTCAACTATTATGCTAAATGTCCTGTACTAAGGTTACTTCGATCTGGCGCAACTGTAACACGTCTGAATCGCATTCCGGAGGACCTGGGTTCGATCCCTGGCTCCGGCCATCCTGATTACGGATTTACATGCTATCCAGAATTAGCTCCAGGTGAATGCTTGGATGAATCCTTCAGCTCATGTCGTACCAAGTTGTGAATCGCTGTTGGTGTCGACGAGATGTACAGCCCACTTAACTTATCTAACCATACTGTAGAAAGCAAATGTGTTATCTTATAACAGATTTTTTACAGGGAAAAATTTTGCCGCAAGGTGCACTGCTCTCGATAACAGGGCTCTTTTAACCTTACAGTAATTGGAACATTCACACACGTACACTCATATATGTACAGTGGATATTCTAAATCACCTATGTGCCAAAAATTTTTTCGAATAAAAGGAAAAACAGCGATATAAAAGAGTATGCATACATGTGCGACATGCAATCTTTCAACGATTAAAAAATCTAATAAGTCAATTATTGCAACTTAGCTCTCACAGCATAACATAGGTACCGGCACATAGTTCGTTTTGGTGTAACTAATTCTAGTGTCTTTTGGCACTTAGATAATTTAGAATGTACACTATGTAAATATATATGTTTATAACATATTATGATAATGTTATTTTACAGTATAACTTACACTGACAGATTTAAATTATACTACATTGTTTCTTCATTTTCAATCTGCTAGGTTCGGCTGTAAGATGTAGGCCTAAGCAGTGGAAATACAAATGTGTGCGTTTGGTTACAAGTTCATAAACAATTGCATAAGATAATATTTATTTTCTTGCATGAAGATGAACATGAACTCATAAGTCCTGACTTGTATTTAGTAACTTATGTATATTAATATTTTGAACATGATTTGCTTACGTTTCTGCAGTAGCTAATAGTTAAAAGTGGAAAAAACAAAAGTTTTTCATTTAATTTATTTCGTCCGAATGATACTTTTTCCATACGTATATTATTATTTATAATACACATTATTGTGAACATTACATTTAACATGTAGACAATACACGAGTTCTTCTACAATATGGACCACATCTGTTTCTGTTATAAGCGGTATCGGTACATTATCAATAGAGATGATGGTATATCACGAAAATTTACTGTACCAACATAACCTTGTTAATACTATAGTATCTCGCAACACGTGTTACTGGTAGGGACCCTGTTTTTTCGCGAAAATAATTTTACCCCAGTTTGTTTCAGTGCCTTACGTGCACATATGCAATTCTGCTTCATGGTTATTGGTAGCGTGTCTGTGTGAAGAACCGTATATAATTTGACTGAACCAATTACAAAAAACGTTCCTGCAACACCACACGCCTGTGATTTTCCGGTAAAATCTCAAGGCTCGTAACAGTTAAAATATCGACTCGCGGATTACGAAGCAGAACTGCAGGTATGCACGTACGGAAACAAAGTGAGGCAAAATTCTTTTCGCGAAAAACAAGTGTCCCTAATTATTGGACTATACACGTCTGACACTCCGTGGATGTTTGCTGACATACAGCAGGTATCAAATATTGCAATAGTGGCATTCTTATTGGCTCAGTCAAATCGGGTAACAGCTTCAAGTACAGGGCAAAGCCAGTGAGCTATTGATAAGCTGGACGTATGTTTAAACCCAGCAAATAGTCAAGTTTTCCCGCGATAAACCATCGTCTCCAGTTATCAACATCAGCGCAATTAGCAGCGAAAATGTTCCCTATGCCAAACTTTAACGTTAAACTTTCTATCGGTTGTTCAAGATAAACTTAGAACTGCTTACAATTTTCTGTGAGTCATTAAGCCTCCGTATTTAATACCTTATATACGAAAACTTCCATGTAGCTAAAAACTAGGGAGGGTAAACCTTCCACAGCCCTCGAAACATTACTGCTACACCACTACTGAACATATTATTCGAATTTTACAAGTGTTTGACAGTGTTGTCTTTAAAGTCAACCACCTATAACTAGGGACCGGAAAATTTCGTGAGTTACGTAACCTGCACAATAGAATACATTGTCCTATGCATGCTCAAGCGCCGACGATACGGCCACAGAATATTTAGGAATACAGAAGTGAAATAGCCGATAGGACGGCGAACTCAGTCGCACACGCCAGCAAAATGGCTTCCCTGGCCAGCAACATGGCGGATACGCCTACGGCCAATCAGCTTAAGATGGCTGCCGTGCTAGCTGGTAGCCAGGCCAATTGGAAACCTACAGTAACATGCAGGAGTCAAACAGACACGGGGCTTGTATTTACAAACTCGCGGGTAGCCAATAAGAGGCGAAGTTCGCCAGTATCAAAAGTACCGCCAATTCATTTCACGTCTGTATCACTACTTAGTCTGTGATACGGCCACTAGTTACTACTCAGTGAAACAGCAGACAATGAACGTATAGACGAGGCTTGAGTATAAATAGGACGATGGATTGTAGCCTACGGTCATTTAATTCGCGAAATTTTTCTACTCCCACCTGTAACTAGAGACAGGAAAAAATCCGCGGGTTCATTGACCCGTAGTAGGCTAGCATGCAAGGATATCTGTGAACTGAAGTGGAAACCAGATGCTCATTATCTGCTTGCCGTTTAAGTGATATACGTGTGTATTAGTTACATTTCCATTATTGGTTCAGAGACTTTTCCTGGAAGTGTCAAATATGTCAAAGGCCAATTGCGAAAGTGACGCAAACTTACAGTTGATAGAATTCTAGCTTGTGCCGAAATGGAAACGCGAAATTTTAAGGTCCCTTCTTATAACCAGGGACCTAAAAATTGCGCGTTTTATTTGATGTACAAATTGGGATCCCGGCAACTGTATGTTTGTGTCACTTTTATAATTCGTCCTTGACTCATTTGCTAAGATCACCGAGTTAATAATAAAAAAAATGTATCTAAGTGCAGGCCCATTCAACTGTGACAGCCAGCAGCTAATGATAAGATTCTGTCCACTTGAGTTAACATACAATCTTGGAGGCTAACCTGAGTCAGTGAACCCGCGAATTTTTCCGGACTCTACATATAACTAGAGACACTGGAAAATCGCGGAAATGTTTAAAATAGTCTCCAATGAACTATATTATATTAAACGTGACATATGTGATCAATTTTGGGACAAGTCACACACGCTGTGTGTCCAAGCTGTGCAGTTATAACTGGGCCTGTTGTAGAGAGAAGAAATGCTACAAATAAACGATAGCCAATGTTGATACAAAACATTCAGTCTTATATACAGCATGTTAGAGCCTAGTAAACATTCAATTATTCCCGCGATTTTCCAGTGTGTCTACATATAACCTGTAGTAGAATGAACGTTACCTGGAATCGTGTTTTTTAATTCTCGACCGCCTCTTACCTGAAGAGTAATTACGCGTGGTGCGAATGTTCACACGTCCCACGGCCGGCTGACGCGAGGCAGCGCAAGAAATGTCCGCCTCTCGTCCGAGCCAGAGAAGCAACTAGAGAGAGGGAGGAACAGAGATAGAGAGGGTAGTTTAAGTGGCGATCCCACGGACGTCACTCGGGTTTCCTGCTTCCACAGCGAAAACTGGAGCGAACTGGAGTCTCGCCCGTCATCCCGTCCGGCATTTCGCAAAGCGACCGTCCGTGTCTCGCTTATTTTATCTCCAAGATGCAGTTTCTTGTCCGGACGCTACCATACATTAAGAGCCCTACGCAGCTAGCGCATGAACTGTGCCGCAGCGTGCTAGAAGAAACGTTTCTTTAATGAAAACCTACTAAACGTGTGTTCGATATCTTTATCTACGAATTGAAATCGCCATTACAGCTATGCTTCTCTGCTTTTGTCTTCTAGATATCATGCTTGGAAACATTGTTTTAGCGCACTTCAGAGTGGCTAAAAACTACTTTATTCGAACTGCTGTCACGTAAAACAATACCGACCGGAATTATAAAACGAAAATAGAAAAAGACGCGTCGTACTTTACTAAACACTTACGTAAATAATCAAGCACGGCAACCGCTTAAAGTCCAATAGGAAGAAGTCAAAGTCCGAAACACTGCACGCCGTTTTCAAGGGTGACGCAGTTCTTCGCGAACGAGCCAGTCAAGGCCTCATCGCTTCCGTTTCCGTACCAAACACAGTATCTATAGTTTATTCGGAATTAAGTGAGCACTAAAATTTTAACATTTGAAAAATATCACGAGCTGTTTGCTATAGGCAGTTCGGAATAAAGTGAGTGCTCTAAAAAGCCCTGCTAAAGATCTCTTTCCAGCCAATTCGTATCTTTCCGCGTGTAGCAGCTAAAGACTGGAAAAGTCTAACCTCCTGGGACACGTCACTTTATGTTTGCGCGTGTAAGATAAATTTTTCAGTCGATAGGTACCTATATAGTTTGATAAAAAAAGTTTATTTGTTATATAAAATACAATTATATCGCTGTCTGTTGATTTTGTTTCAGTATTGTCGTATTTAGATACGAATAAACACGGAACTATGTTGTGTTATTTCGTTGCCAACCATACAAGCAGTAAGGTGACTATCGGTAATGTTGAATTATATGTAGTAACAGCTAATTATATTTTTTTCAAAGGTTAAATATTTAGTGTTCACTTTATTCCGAACGGCCTATAGCTGTCACTGCATAATTCAACATTAACTATAGTTACCTTACTGCTTGTATTGTCGGAGCGAGGTTACATAATATAGTTCCGTGTATTTTCCAATTTAAATACAGCAGTACAGAAACATAATCAACCGAAATCTTCGTACTTGTATTTCATATATAATAGACATTAATTTTTATCAAACTGTGCAGGTTCCTGCCAACTGCAAAATGTATCTTACACGCTCAAGCATCGAATGATGTGTACGAAGAGGTTATATATTTCCCACCGTTATCCGTTACGCGCGGCAAGATACGAATTGGCAGAAAATAGAACTTTAGCAGGGCTGTTTTAAGTGTATACACTATCCCGAAACGCCTATAGCCCCTGCTGTAAAGGACTCTTTATTTTTTTTTTTTAATTTTTATTTTCAGTTTCGGCATTTTTTTTTAATTCAAATAATTTTTATTCTTTAATTTTATGAGCATGTCAATGTAGCCTGCAATGTCTTTATCCACAGTGATATTTTTGAGTTTGGTATATCAGTTGGTTTTAGTGTAGTCGTTAAAACGGAAACATACAAAATATGACTTTAACAAGCCATTATGCGAAAACTATGAGAGATAAAAAAATTTCATAAGAGCCAAATTTAGTAACATTTTGTGTCTTAAATAAGAAAAAATATCCTGTACAAATAAAAAATAAAGAAACTGTGATGAAAATTGCGGTATTCCGCGCCTTTAAGGCCGCGAGTTCCTATTTTTGCAGGTTTTTGCGAATTTAATTTTTAAAATCTAACAGGTAGCATAGATATGTTGAAAATGGTTTATTTTCATTAAAGTAATTTTTTCAAATTAAAAACTAATTATATTTACACAAACTGTCGACTTAAAAAACATATAATTTACTTCATTCAGTAACTATCCAGTTATATATACTTTTTTATTTTAAAAACATAGACAGCGTATTAAAACCAGTTTGTAACCAAACAAAATTTAACAGTTTGACAATATCTGTGCCTTCTTAGAATTTTAAAACAATATTCTAAAAAGCAGCGTAAATTGGGACCTTTGGGCTTTAGGGCGTTAAGGCGAGCAAAATTGTATTATTTTATAATTGTACGACGTAGTGTCAGTTTTGTTGACATTACGTGCGACATTTTCCACTTATGAAAATATTTAAGCTCTCATAGTTTTTCCATAGCGGCATGTCAAAGTCAAAATCTGCAAGTTTGTAACACACAAATAAGAATAACTAAGTAACTAACTCAAATGAAATAATTTACACTTATATTAAACGTAATGGACCATATACTAAAATATTATAAAATACACTACGAAACTCCGCTTCAATTAAAAAAAGTTCAGAAAATAATAACAATTTTCTTACAATACTGTGTTTTGAGTACATGTGCATGGGACATTGGATTTCAACAAAAGGGTGACTGAACTCAGGAACGTTTCTTCTTTCTAGCTATAGAAGATAGAGTGAATCAGACGTGTAGATGCACGAGTCATTTGCGAACTGTTTCTAGGTCAAGTTGAACGTCGTAAACATATAACCCCTGTGACATCTGATGTCAGCTATTTTGAGACTCATTCGACGACTGCAGACCAGAAATTAATGAAGAAATAATTCAAGGCAATAATACGTACAACATAATGTACGGTTAGATTCCAACGGATAAGGATCACTATTTTTGGTAAAAAGATTTCAGTGTCTCATGTACACATACGCACCTCTGTTTCACGGTCAGCAATTGGCATTTTATTTTTACTGTTACGTCTCTTAACGTTTCTTATCAAATCCCTGACGTAAGGTAACGCAGTAACATTACTTTGATAGGTACAGTCGAATGAAAAAAGTCTATCAACAAAGACAAGCTGCATACAGCAATGAAGTGAGACTGCAGATAAGCATGTAAGGCATTGAAATAGGTTGATGCAGAAAAATATCAGAGAAAAGCAGGTTTCCTTAACAACGGATGTTCGATTTTTCCCAGTATGTGTACCAGACCGAAAAGTCTAGGCTGCTGCGGGGGCCGCGAAGACCGAATGATCAGACCATTCGCCTCCCACCAAGGCAATCTGGGTTCAATTCCCGACGGAGTTGGTCCCCGGATTTTCGCATGTGGAAATCGTGCCGGACGATGATGTTGGTCGGCGGATTTTCTCGGGGATCTCACGTTCCCCCTCCCTTAAATTCATGCTCACCTCATGTCATGATCGTCTACTTTCGCTGGAATGGTTGTTAATCAGGTCATATAAGTAAATATGTTTGTAGTTATACAGAAAAAATTTTAATGTGGGCAACTTAGTTTAAAAAGACTAAAATATTTCAGTATACTGTCCACAAGTAGATTAGCAAACTAACCCACAAGCATCTGAGTATAATAAGAATGCTTGTGGTATAGGCCTACTTGTGGTTAAAGTGTGAGTGATTTCATTATGCATCATGTATGCCGCATGTGGGCGCGGGTGCATTCCGAATGTTTACTGCCTGTGGGCTACTTATCACGATCAGATTTGCGTAAGTGGGCCAGCTGATGTTTGCTATTTGGAAAATTTCCATGAATCTATCCAGAAGAAAAGTTGTGACGCAAAATACGAAAATTCGATATGCTGCCCCACTCACTCTTAGACCACGTTGACTGAGAAGAGTTACAGTCCTACCAACAAGCGCCAGCTGCATGTCCCTGGGTCTTTTAGCGAGCGCCGAACCGAGACGCGAACATGCTCCGCCTATCTTTTACAGCGGAGGCCGCGATAACTCAGTTGAGTTTTGCAAAAACAAGTGCAGTACGTTTCCCCTCTCTAGCACGCGCGACCCGTCAACACCACGTGCTGCCCTCTTGTCGAACACAACCCATAGCAATGCAGAAGGTAAACTATCGCACGAGTGGCGAACCAATAAGTAACGCTGCTGATCTATGGTGAAAAGAATAATATAACATTTTGTTTCAACGCATCATGTGAACATCTGCCGGTCTGCTTCATGTTCAGTGATTGGCTGCCTTTAACTCTCAACATCTTGGGTATCTGCCCGCAAATCACAGACGTGTGATGTCGCAGTAACCTTACTCTCATTGGCACAGTCGAATGAACTACTTCACTTCACAAACACTCTGCCAATGGGCCACCACATGTCTGTGATTTTCGGATATAACCCCAACACGCCGGGAGTTAAAACATCCAATCACTGGCCACGAATCAGGGCAGCCGGCGCGTATGTAAGTCACTGGAACAAAATACTCCTGGGAATATCACGTGCTACGCGCTTATACGTAGACACCCGGAAACTTCGCTAGATCAGGGCCTTACAGGCTGGACTCCACAAACCTGTGTACACTTAGGGTTGCCATACACCCCGGAAATCCGAGATTGTCCCGGAATAAATGTGTATAAAAACTGTCCTGTCCGTTTTAGAATAAATCTTGGAATTTGTTTATGTTTACCGTAACATCGAGTTTATAAGCGATACAAAAGACTTAGGTAGCTATAAGACGCTATACCGGCTAGTCACTAAATTCCGAGGCCATCAACCGCTATTCATATTTCGTTCTGCGTTTGTTTGTTTTATTTTATGTGTTGTGTGAGCAGTGTACCGTCCTTGGTTATTCCAGCGAAAATACTGGTAAATCCACTGCAGTATGGGTGCGTAATATAATTTCCAGATGCGAAATTCAAAACGGAAGACTAAATTCAATGATGAATATTCAAAAGAATTTGCGTTCATTAAAAGAGGTCGCACGGAGTTCGAAGCACCACGTCTGCTATGAAGGTTACTGTGTGCGGAACAAAATAATTTAATGTTTATGTCCGAAAACCTTAAAATACAATTTCATAGTAATACGAAATTATCATTATTACAGTTGTTATTTTTCAATCCGGCATGGAGGAAGGAGTGACATAAAGAACCACACCGCTACTGCAAAATATACATGTGCTGTAAAGTCTTCGTCATTCAGTAAACTTGTAACCAGGTATTTTACGGCCAATAAATCCGAAGAGAGGAAAGATGCCACAGCAAAGACTCGTTACAAATTAATTCTCTATCCTCTACCTTTGTCACGGTTTTATGAAAGGGAATTATGGCAACCTTATGTACATTCTGTCGTCTACTACTTGTTCATAGGCTGATGCTCTAGTGAGTGACTAGTTGTACATATAACAAGGCTGCGCGGCAGTCAGTGAGTGTTTTGATTCACATCTGTTGGTTCACATACCTCAAGAAAGTATTCCACCAGCACATAACCCTATCACGAAAGAAATGAACGTGTATAGGAGTTTGAAATCTAACGTATTTTCTAAAGAATTCGCGAAATTTCCTAGCCCATACTTATACGGTACAAGGCCAATAGTCGACTGTAGTCAGCCATGACCGGATTTAGTGGAAGGCCGGAGTCTTGAATGTGGCAACGCTGCATCGGAGGCCTACTGCCGGTCGCTCATTGGTAGCCCTAGTCTGTGTAGACGTGTACACGCCACTAAAGCTGCATCTTTACACGTTACAGAGACTAGGTCAGTCAAGAAGTAACAGGCAGCAGGTACCCCGATGCAGCGTTGCCACATTCAAGACTCCGGCCTTCTACTAAAGATGGCCATGAGTCAGCGCGTTTATAGGTGAATAAAAAATTTCGCACCAATTTCTTCCAATGCCTTACGTGTACATATGTAGCTCTGGTGAATTGTTGTGACCAGTGTGTCTTTTCGTCTCTTATTGATAAGGTTACTGCAAGTATCCTCTGATATTTGCAGGTAGAACCACGAGACACTAACGTCCAATCACTGATCATCCGAGAAGATGATTTATGGCGGGAAATTTTGACTGCTGGTTTTCAACGTACGCACAGATTCTCAAGTGTTTATTGGTAGAGCCCACGATTTTTGGTGGAAAGAATTCTGCAACATTTTGTTTCAATGCCTTGTGTGCATATCTGCAGACCTTCTTCATGTTTGTTATTGGATATTTTTAACTAGGGTTCTACCAGCAAATCACAGACGTGTGGTGTCGCAGTAACCTTGTTCCTGTTGGCACAGTCAAATGAGTCACGCCTACAACCCGCCAATAACAATGAAACAGAGCTGCAGATGTGCTGGTAAGGCACTGAAACAAACTGTTGCAGAATTCTTTTCACCAAAAATCGTGGGCTCTATTTATTGGCTTTCGCGTGTACGTGGAGCTGAAACTGTTACCCTGTTCAAATTAACAAATGAGAATTCCGATATTGTAATAATTTATGCCTGTCATTTGTGTGTAGACTGCTTCGTCACGTCAGTCATATATCACCCAATCATGCATGTTGCTAGAAACTTCAGCGTTTTCAAGGATATTATGGCATTTTCCATCATATATACTGATCTTAAAGCAGAGCTGCTCATAAGTTCACGTAAGGCATTGGAAAAAGTGGTACAAAATAATTTGCACCAAAAATTAGTAGCTCTACGAATGACTTATCGCCGTATAGATAGATTGTAGTTGTCGAGTTTGCCTCACGTGTAGCGTTTTACACTTCTGTACTCCGCGGCATTCTGTGCTTCGGTCTAGACTCCTGTCAGACACAACAACACTATCTTCCTGGAGATAGCACTGCACGAGTGTGCCTGGAGAGTCTTGTTAGCTGATTGTACATTCCCGCTTCTTGTCTGGCACTTCCCTCTAAGGAGGTGGCGATGATCGAGGTGTCAGACCTCTCACCTCCCACCTAGGCGATCTGGGCTCGATTCCCGGCGGGGTTGGTCCCCGTGTTCTCGCATGTAGGAATCGTGCCGGACAACGCCGCTGGTCGGCGGGTTTTCTCGGGGGTCTCCCGTTTCCCCCTCATTCATTCCGGCGCTGCTCCATACTACAGAGCGAAAGACCTCGATGTTAAGTGCTGACAAAAATCTCTTCACTTCGCGTTCCTTAGGAAAAACATGCAATACCGAAGTAATTCACATTCTGTAAGGCAGTTTTCCCAAGTGGAGTTTTGTCAAATTTCTCGCAAACACCCCGCTTAAATAAGGCCGCAACCCCAGAAGGTAGTAGATACTCACTTGAATTGCTACGAGTTATATTCTAAACATCATTAGAACTAGGAGTCAGAATATACGGATAATTCCTTTATGAAAATGTAATGACTAGAGACAGGAAAACTTCACGAGTTCAATGAAATACTGGCTAGAATCTATTGTATTATGCATACTCTAGCCCTGACTATTTGTCTACTAGCTGCTACTCTGTGGAACAGCAGACAACGAAGGATAAGACGGGACTTGAGTAAGCATAGAACAGTGGATTTCAGCCAGCAGGTCGTTGAATTCGCGAAATTTTCCTGGCCCTAGTAATGCCATCAAGAAATACTTCAACTGGAATATAATTTTGTGTTAAAATAACTTTATGATTGCTATGTGAAACTTGATGGTAAGTTAACTTTGTGTTATTTTTTCAAACGAATAAAATTGTATTGCTGCAATGTCACGAAATAACACACTATGCTCAAAACAAGAAAGAGACAATTACTATCCGAAGTCAGCTAAGGAAAAATTCACAAAAATTTTACTGTGGTTTTTATACTTGTTTGTTTTATAGAATATTTTTTATTAGAATATTTATATTATATTTATTACAGTTATAAACGTTTTCTAGCTTTCATAGTGTTTGTATAACAGCATGTCAAAAGATATGCAAAAAATGGGTTTATATGAAAAATTGAAACCAACTACCTTACAGAAATAAAAATAATTCCACTAAACAACAGTGTCACGGCTACGTCAAGATGTGTATGAAAACTTTACTGACTTTTTTTGTACTTTGTTTTAAATATTGAACCTAAAATAAAAATTGCCAATTTCCTGAAATTGTAAGAAATACAAAAAATCAACGCTATATATAAATAAATAAATATTTATATAAACGCGCAGCTCGTGGCACTGTTATTCACTGTGAGTTATTTAATTTATGTTAGTAGCTGGTTTTCCTTTCTACTTCAAAACCATTTTATGCAAATCTGGACTTTGGCATGGTATTCTAGAAAATTGTTATTACTGCGAAAAATAGTCACAGTTTTTGACTACAAATAAAAAAAAATCTCGTAATAATACAAACAATATTTAAACAATTGCGATGCTCCGTGAACTTCCGCCTTAATGTTGCTAGGGGCAGAGCGAGGTAGCAAGCTGACTACCGCTGAGGTTGGCGGAACTGCAGACGCGAGGTTTGCCGCATTGCAGGGGTGGCGAGACTGAAGCTCCGAGACGCACTCTTTGTCAACAGCTAAGCGAGAGTCGATTACAGAAACCGTCACAAATACTCACGTGTAAGAAGCCCATCTTGTTGTCCGCCATTCTTCGCGACGAACTTTGTGGACTCCAAGTTTACGATTTAAAAGGTCAGGGTTCGAAGCCTTTTTAAATCATGCATCACAACCTATTTATGAACTACTTCTTTTTGCTTATTTTAATTGTCCAGCAACACTTATTTGGAATAAATACTTATAGCTCTAGAGAAATATATAACCTTGAGGTTAACATATTCCAAATCATTTAATCAATATTACGACGTAATTAGACAAATAATTGTAAATCGTTAATATATGTTTCCCGTTACAGCGTCTTCGTGTAGTGCGAATATATAAATATAATTAAATAAAATATATTATTGTGTATATATATATGTGTGTATATGAATTGAATCCGAAATCTTTTATAAAATGTTAAAGCACCATAATGATACATGTTTATTAGAAAGAGGAAAATTATGCCAGATCAGTTACCCTTATGTTAGATTCCACTTCCTATGCATAATCAAGCCCTGTTCGATCGTTGTCGGCTATTCCAGTGAGTAGCAGCTGAGAAACAGTCGGGACTCGTGAAATAGAAATATTCCTTTCGTTAACGTTTGGTTTTGTCAATGAAAACAATGTTACGGTAGTAGGGGTTATATACAACACAGAAGGGGAGACACAATATTAGGAGCCTATAAAGTTAACTAGCTGATGTAGGGTAGGTTTATCTGAATCACCAGACTTGATTAGTTCGATTACCAGGATTTGATGATTGCTTGCAATACTATTCAAGGCTTTAGTTGGCTGGAATCAAAAATAAACCTACATATTTTCTGCATTATAAACTTTTTTTTTTTTTTTTTTCAATTTTCTTAAATGCTATGACCGCGGGGCGTTCTTTACAAGCTATTTTATTTATATTTGAAAATAATATTATCTTAATAGTTTATCGATAGGCCATACCTTGAAATTTCGAACACGGGTAAACTTTACACGGGTTAAATTTCGAACAACTTAAACTTGAAATTTTAGCTGACGTGCACTGCCTTCGTGAGTTTGCGTAAGTGCCTAGTGAGGCGTGGGTATTACGTGGCAATAATTACGAGTGAGGCACGCAAAATTTGTTTTTGCGTTATACCATTTTAAAACTAATTTTAATGCTTTAAAATTACTAAACCCTAATTTAAGTTAAATTTCAATAGTGTATAAAAATTCGAAACTCATTTGTACATAGTGCCTATAACAACGCGAAGGAAATTGTTAAGCCAGGAAAACACATTAACCAAAAACACTGGATAGTACAAAGGTTCTCCGTTATTCAGAGGAATATTTTATCTAGTCTCTACACGCGCTTTCGTACTGTATACAGCACGGATATTATCAGTGTGGATAAAAGTATTTTTGTTGTGGTAATGTGTGGTTCGAATTGTACTGCTTCACAGTATGCCGAACATATGAACCTCGCATGTTGCTATTCAAACAAATGTTTGCATAAATCGTGCATCGTGCAGGTAGGTTAAAAATCTTTCAACTGGCTGATCTGCCTTGGAGTTTCTAAGTATTGTACTGAACGCGTAACTGTCTCATTTGGTGTATGAAATCAGTAGATTTACTTGAAAGTCTGTGGTCTATACGCTTGTACTAAAATCACATTTTTGCATACCTTTTCTTGAACGTTATATTTTCGAGCACAAAATACGTTCACACAAGCGGCCATCTTATTTCGTCCTTCTTATACATAGGTATAAAAATATATAACATATAAATAAATGTAGAACGAAATAAGATGGCCGCTGTGTGGACGTATTTTGTATGTTGCGCGTTCTAGTCTTAGAACTGAAGAAGTGATGAGGACTACACGACACGCGTATGAAGACTTCCTCTAACCACTAGGTGCAAGTCACTAATCTAGCGTGCAGTACTCTCACCGACAAATCGCCTACATAATGAGGCTTTCAATGGGGACCCTATAATTCTATGACATAATATTAAAGTTGAAGGTGTATTGTACACGCCTATACCGTTTGAAAAATTCTGCGCCAAAATTTCGTTCTTAAAAATGACCGCGGAATCACTCATTTTCATCTGCCATAAAATGTGCGTGTACCTTAATCAGTAGTAATGAATCTGAAATGGGTCTAGACACGAGTAACGTATATTGAAAGTTATTTTTTTTAGGTGTGATCCATCATTTCTACCGCTTTTACGATGATTATTTTTTTTAATACTAGACGAGAGCAGATATAGGAAAGCTGTTTCACAGTTATTTCAAAATCATTGTTTACTATGTTAATCGGTTTTCCAAGACAAAAACACTATAATTTCAGCTAATTATACAACTAAGCAAATTCTCATTAACGAACTAATTAGCTAAATCTACAAAAACGTTTCACCTATAAAAATTTATGCTACATAGTAATCACAATTTTAACAAAGCTGTGCAACAAATGTCCGACATGTGCTCAATTTTAGGAATAAAAAAATAATTATCGTGAAAGCGGAAGAAATTATGGATCATTGTCTTAAAGCAATTATCCGTCATGCGCGTTGAGCAGTTTGCATATAATCTTAGAGCCACGATTTTGCGGCGAAAAGATTTTTGCACCATTCGGTTTCAATTTCTTATGTGCACACCTGCAACTATGCTTCATGTTATATTATTAGATGTTTTAACTCTCGTTCGTTTTGGGGTTCAATTGGCAACGCACAGACTTACAATGTCACAAATACCTTATTCTTATTGGTCCAGTCAAATGAGAGACATGTCTGAGGAAAGACACGCTGCCAATAACCACAAAGCAGAGCTGCCGATTTGCACATTCGAGATTGAAGAAATTGTAGCAAAAACTGACTCGCCATAAAGTCGTGGCTCTAATTATCTTGTAGTGGCCGAAGCTCTGTACTCCGTTCGGGCGGTATGGCAGGCGGGTACCTTAACTAATTTACGCTCAACTGAAACAAACAAACTGATTAAAAGTATTCAATCACGGATTAGTATAAATATGTCACTGTGATGAACTCCGTAAACAACTATTTCCAGAATGAACACTCTTTCAATGTCGGGTGAATTTGGAAGTGTTCGCGAGAAGCAGAGGTGCATTTCCTGCGGCCCGCTTCGCAGTGCAGGAATTGTAACATCGGGCGAGAATAATTAGGTGCTCGCGTTAACGAGCAAGCAGCGATAAATTCCCTTAGGGGCGATCAAGTATCCTATATCTCACTGCCTGGTCTTATGCCGGCTGCGTACTTCGCCTGATTACACCATCAATTCCACGGCGACTGGAATTACGCTCACAACGAACTGAACGCCTGGAGACGAAGCCACAGAATATTTACCAATACAGAAGTGAAATATCCGGTAGGCCAGCGAACTCAGTCACACTCGCCAGCAAAATGGCTTCCCTGACGTGCAACATGGCGGAAACACTTACTGCCAATCAGCGTGAGGCAGCTACTCTGATAATTGGCAGCCAGGCCAATAGGAAACCTGCCGTAACATACAAGAGCCAAACAGACACGGGGCTGGTATCAACAGTCTCGGGCAGCCAACAAGCGGAGAAGTTCGCCAATATCAAACGAGCCGCCACGTCATTTCGCGTCTGTATTACTATTTAGTCTATGATCGAAGCCTTGCTCAGGTTATATTTCTCGCGTTTATGAATATTCTACCATTCGTAAAAATCAACACTGCTTATCCTTATCACTAAGATTGTGCACACTAAAAGAAAAGTATTGTTGCAGTTATCATAGTTCTGTTAAAATACTGATAACAGTCCAGTGGCATTGCCGCTAATGTCTGGAATGTTCCTACAACAATCTGTACTGCAGAGGTAACAAATGTTCAGTAAAAGAAGAAGAGAGCAGTAAACAACATATTTATTTAACATAATATATTGTTTTAGTTACAGAATCTATTGTTTTAGCTACAGAAACTATTGTTGTTCGAAATAGTCCAGACAGCAGGGTCAGTCAAACTGGAATGTTGATCTTATTTTAACATAACTATGATAACGACAACAATGCCTTACTTTCAGAACAAAATTCGCATTATTTTCTGACAGAAGACTAAACATCAAGTTGTTATGTCAAGCGGTGGTCTTGCCTACAGAAATTTATAGGAGATACATGAAGCCGCCTTTTAAGTGTGACCTCATGGTGACTCCCTGTTCGCTAATTTTTATGAGATAAGTTCGTTATCAAACCCCTGTTTCAAGTAATTAATTAGTTAATTAATATTATTAGTTTCGTAGCTTATTTTCATAAACTTCTGAGATGATTTTAGTACATAAACGCGGATAACAATAAATGTTAATAACAACAAAATGGCTCGGCGCCATAATGTCACACCAAAAAAAACCTGCTTACAGTACGTCATGGAAAACCATATCCTTACTGTTCTTACCTCCATGTGTTATGTGTTTGCTCGACTTCTCTCATTGGCCGACAATGTGACATGCAGCAGAGACCGGTCCTAACGAATTGTTAAAAAGTCGAACGCTAGACTACCCAACATTCTTTAAATGGCTTACTCACGTAACTGTCAAAAGATAACTCCTCGTACTCAAAACACTCACAGATTGTACTCAGGTACATACAGTGCAATGAAGTCAAGTTTACCACCAAATATTTGCGTAAATTTTGCATGACTATACTTATTACCAGTACACATGTACGAATTAAACCGTTACATTTTTTGGTACTTTAAATATGTAGAAACTTATGAGTTCTTTCCGAGTTAAGCAATAATTTTTTAGTTTTTATTTGAGTTCCAACCACCGTGATGGCTAAAAAGGAAACCGACATAAGGTCGTAAACACTACGAACAGCGGCACGAATATTTTACAGATTCGTCCGGCAGCAAACTAGACTTGAGCATCTCTTAATGCAACTTACCTTTCAATTAAATTATATTTACAGATATCGTTATAGTTTATTACGTCCAATATATATATATATATATATATATATATATATATATATATATATATATAGAATATATTACTGTCACTGATAATAGTAAAATCACTACTCTGACACGGCACTTTACGAAAAATGTGAAACCGAAGAAAACTTTGCATTTTCATGAAATTTCTATTAATTATATGTGTAAGATTGGGGCACTGTTTGCTGCAAATATGAAATTACGAATTGTTCGTTGCAGAACAGTCTTAAGGAAGGACTTGAATAGAGAACCAAGGCTGGAGTGAACAGGTCTTAAGGGGCTTCCCTACCTGTCCTTCAAATGCGTTGCAGTGATACACGACTATTCTCTTTTTGACGAATCTATTTGACGTACATCATATCTGTATATCTACGAAAAGAACACACTTTCAACTATGTCCTTATAGTTTAAAAATTCGGTACGTTTATTAAAAACATTATTTTCTGGCCCCTCGAAACGGCCAAAAATGTTTTTTTTTTTAGACTGCCGTACCTGGAAAATTAACAATCGTATTCGAAAAACATAACTATAGCAACCAGCGTTAGACTTTGACCTACGCTGTCCTTAAATAAAATAATGTGTTCACCGTTTAAAGTCCCTTAGGATAAAGGATAATAGTAATGCGCTGCACACCATCTGAGGGGCTTGCGCGAAGAGGTAATAACTCGTTACTAGGGACACTGGAAAATCGCGGGAATAGTTGACTATTTGCTAGGTTCCAAAATGCTGTATATAACACTTAATGTTTTTTTATCTATATTGGCTATGGTTTATTTGAAGCATTGTTTCTCTCTTCAACAAACCCAGTTAGAACTGTACAGCTTGAAAACACAGCGTGTGTGATTCGCCACAAAACTGTTCACACGTGTCACGGTTAATAGCTTATTGGAGACTATGCTAAACATTTTCGTGATTTTCCAGTGTCTCTACCTGTTACTAGGGACCCTTGTTTTTCGCGAAAAGAATTTTGCCTCACTTTGTTTCCGTGCCTTACGTGCACATCTGCAGTTCTGCTTCGTGGTCAGTGATTGGATATTTTAACTGTCACGAGCCTTGGGATTCTACCGGCAAATCACAGGCGTGTGGTGTTGCAGGAAAGTTTTTGTAATTGGCTCAGTCAAATGAGACACGGCTCTTCACATAGACACGCTGCCAATAACCATGCAGCAGAATTGCTGATGTGCACGTAAGACACTGAAACTAACCGGGGCAAAGTAATTTTTGCGAAAAAACAGGGTCCCTACGCATTACCAAAATTGTGCAAGATACAGGCAAGATAGCAAATACAACTCTTATTTTCTCAATGTTGCAGATTCTCCATCAAATAAAGATATAGGTAACACAAAGACTCGACATTAATTTAAAATTAAAGTGTTGATAACATAAACACTACGTGGGTTAGTGGCAGCCTTACCGCTCCTGCCTGACGCACACAAACGAACGCAGCTTATCTAGGGAGGCGAGCCGGCGTCTTGATGACTCTTTGAAGACTGCACACCTCGTATTCCCAGTAGAGACTAGTCGTGAGGCTGCTGGGTACACGGTTGATTATGAAGAAGGTGGGGTAGGAACAACTATACTCGTTATCCACGCGCACGTCCAACAATTACGAGGACCGTCTCATTTCAAGCGAGCCCACTTGTCACTCCTTGTCCCCCCGACCCCTTGCCCCTCTCTCCTAGTCGCTCCACGAGTGTCCCTAAACATGAAACAACACAAACAACCATAAAACCCGGCTGCGCGGAGCGAGAGAACGTCCCGCAGTTTCATTGCGGGACATGAAAAGTTTTAACGTCCTGCGGTAACTCTGGCTAACGACAACTGTTAAAAGAAAAAAAAACGTTTCTCTAGGGGGGGGGGCTAGGGGGTAGGGCGGCGAAGAGAGGTTTCCTGCTCGACTCTGGGCTATTAATAAAATGACCCTCTTTTCCCGAGCGTTAACCTGGCTAATTTAGCCACTAGCTCAGTTTTTTCCCGACGCGCACGAACTTGATTTCAGACACCGTACCGGTTTTGTCAGGGAAACGCCTTTCGCCAAACTTATCTATAAGAGGTCAGAGGTACTCCGTTAACGAACCGACTACACGATTTCTCGGACAATCTTAATTTTTTCAAGGTTCTGAAATTTTTCTAGCATTTCTCAACTTGGAAATAAACAACACGGCTGCACATTATGTTTAGTTTTGAGCGTTATTTAAGTGAGACTTATGGAGAGGCACATATTGTGATATACCATGATAAAGCGATAAACCACTTTATGAGCTTCAAGGAATTGTGTACACCGAGTTCATTCGGTTACCAACAGAGAGCAGGCAATATGTGACGAATACATTACGTACATGCTCACAGTTAAAATGTTTCACATATTTCTGTTACTGCAAGTTCGAATCCTTAGTATCACGAAGAAATATATGTTAACCCTATAAATTTTAAGAGTGGAAAATAACACGATTATAAACTGTCCAGTAAAACTTAATTTCTTCTATGCATGTAATGTTTTACGTAAGAGTGTCAATATGCAATAATAACTTTATGAGGGTCGTCAGATACACATCCCGTATTTTGTATGCTCTTGTAATGCTGTTTTTTCTTCTATTCTAGCATATCTCTTTTGTACGTGAAAAATTATCTTTCCCAATCCACATTATTGTTACCCAACTTCTAATTCTTACGCCGCAAATACGTTAATTTTATCTCACGAATATATTTACATTTGTTAATCATGTGAGATGTTTCATTTACATTTTTATTTTTGAAAATTATATATAGTGTAGCTATATTCTAGTAGGTAACACAGACATATGATTTGCTGGAAAGGGGAAATATACAACCTATAATAGTTGTTTCACACATTTCTGCGTGTGATAAACAGCGAAGTTGCATGTAGTAGTGTTTTCATAAACTTACCAGTTTTCGAGGATTCAATAGATACATCATGAAAAATAAATGGATTTTATGGCTTAAGAAGTGTGTACAACATGCGTACTACTTTACACTCAAGTGTACCATAACTATCATAGTTGCCGTAACTACGATTTCCATTATGGCAGACGCTAGAAAAATATTGTACTCGTTTGTGTGTGATTTTTGTGTACAGTAAACATGTACGTAAATTACACGCAACAAATTTTGTAGTTTAAATAACATAATACAGGCCGACATTGAATAACGTTGTTTCATATTATTACACCGTACATATATTTTTTACTAAACGTACTATACAAAGAATATCATAAATTAGTTTTTATTTTTGTCTGTTTCCAGGTAACAAAACATCACTCGGTTGAAATGAAGACAAATGCATGCCTAATAAGTTTTGTTTGCTTAATTGGGCAGGTCTTTTGTTTACGTATCAAAAGTCACAGACTTTCCTTTTTACACTTGGTGAGCAATATGTACGTATATCAGAAATGTAAATTGCATTGATGTGGTCGAAGTGAATTTTCCCTTAATTTATTTACAGAGCTCGTATAAATGAAATGTATTTACGTATATATATATATATATATATATATATATATATATATATATATATATATATATATA